>OX463862.1:23513158-23640420 GCA_949825065.1 Odontocerum albicorne | reverse complement strand
AACATCTAAAGGATGTATAGCGATGAATCTGTGGTATAATGAGTGACGCTGCATATCCAAAATAGAAAATAGAGAACACACGTACCAGTCCCAAGGTGAAGTAGTTAAAGAAATAGTCGGAGTGTGTGGAGTGCCTGGGGCGGCGCGCCTGGGGGCTGTGGATCCGCATCTTGTCCTCAGCCTTGTAGAACACTCGGCTGGGGGCACCCAGGGCTCGTGCCACGTCTTGCGGCTTCTGCCCAAACTCCACAGAGCGACACAGTGAACGGCGTGTCGGCTCCATCGTGCGACTAGCTCCTGAAATATTATATTTTATTTGTTTAAGGCTTTATAATAGGAGAGTATGTATAAAGACGTGTATGGACGTGGCAGAGGGGAAAGATGCGTGTCAAGATAATAATATTCAAATATCTGCAACCTTTACATACAAAGTTTTCATCACCAAGTTGGGTAAAGTCGGTTCCAAATTATACTAAAGAAAATGTAGCATGGTACCTGTGACGTTTCACAAATTTGCCCCAATACAATCTTGTAACGACGTTCAGTAATTTTAATTATTTTAACTTTAATACAAGCCTCGATTCTAATAAATAGCAAGTTATTTAGGTAAATACATTACATAAAACTAACAATAATGACAAATTAATACATCTTGTTACAAATTAGCAAAAATATGTCAGTTTGTTAAAATCAAATTATATTTGGTGACGTTCGTCAAAAGTCACTATGTTACTCTGCATTAGCTAGGGATGGGGTATACGATAATTGGATTTTTGATTTTTTATACCTAAAATTAAATGTTTGTAATTATTAAAGTATTAATTCATAGTGCATCTTGGCCTATTTAAAGATAGATACAAATCATGCAATACATTAGAAAGTCAGTATAATGAAAATTAGGAATTAAAACGTCAGTTGAGAGAAAAACAATTTTTCGATTTATAAAAAAAATGATTCGATTTACAAAAAACAAAAAAAACGATTTTACCCCCATCCCTTTGAGACATGACATTTCAAACGTCACAGGGACCATGCTACCTTCTCTTGAGTATAGTCACCTGAATTTCGCCTTCTATATCATTTTCAGTACTAACAAAATCTGTAAAATTATTTTGCAAGAAAAATGTTTTGACTCGAGTGGAAAAATCATTTTATGGGTTGGACATAACTTGATCCGGCGTATATTCCTTCAAAGAAAGGGGTCCAATATTATTATTTCGAGAGGGAAAAAGGGTGGGATTTTGACTTTCGGTTGAAACTGAAAATATACCGTATTAAAGCACCTTTTTGCCTAACAATAAATATAGCCTATTTGGTAGGTCTCCATTTTATTTATTCAATAAATGTATTTATTCAATAAATGTATTTATTCAATAAATGTATTTATTCAATAAATACCAAAAGTGGCTACCTCCCTTACCTTACACTCAATTTACTTATATTGTGATTTTTTAGTCTGTCAATATTAGTGGGTTTGAGTCTCGAGCAGGCAGAGAGGACGGAGTGCCAGCATTTTCTATCTCGACACACATCTTTAGCCTCTTCTACATCCGTACAACTTCTATAATTTCTCTGACTCTCTTAGTTTCCTTCTGTCAGAATATCATTCACTTGATCCAACCATACTCTTCTTGGTCTTCCTCTCGCATGCCTTACACTCACATTCATTTTAACAATGTAAGGTCTTTTATCGACCATTAACCTTTCCCTTCCTGTGCTAAAAAAATCCACCCATTCCGATGATGTGTATTCAATACACATGTAAAAATGAGCAATTTAAAATTGGAAAAATAAGAATATTCATAGCCAATCGCTTAAATTAATAAAATTTTAAGTCAAAAGTGATAATAATTGAAATTTAATCGCTGAAAACATGAAAAAAAAAAACATTGGACGACATTCACAAAACGGGCGAAACGACCACCTCGAACGAAAGCCCGCTGGCGGCTACTGAGCGAGAGAAGCGAGCGAACTGAGATTCTATTTCTTGCGTTCCCATATACCGAAGTAGAGAGAGAGAGAGTGAGACATGAATAGTGTCGCTTCCTCACCCATAGCGTTTTTTTAGAATGAATATACCCACGTTATACACTGGCACACGTTTGATTGTATTGGTGAATTTATTCCCGATTTTCACAAAATAACTCTGATGTGGCCGATAAGTGCTAATTATTATTAATATTATTTTTTCATTCAATGCGTAAATGTATTACGGAGGAATACCTAAAATCTGAACCCAGTATTTATTTTATTTATGGTACAGAAATATTAAAGTTTTTAAAAGCAATGTGTACTAGTTACACATCACAGGACAGGAAGGGTTAAAAAAGGTGACAAGAATAATACTCAAATTAGAATTAAATTTGCACAATATATATATTTGTTTTGTTAGACTTTCTTCATTCAATCATTCCACATGTCCAAATCATATAAATGTACATCTTATTCATCTTACTCAATATAGCAGCTTTTAGCTCACATTCATCCCTAATCAATTTACTAACAGTGCTATATAAATTAGCCTTTTATTATTATTATTTATAATAATAATTGCAGTGCACATCAATTATTAATAACATATTCATCAATTATTACGATATCGTAATAAGTGAAAAACATGAAGACCTGCAAAATAGTCTGGAAAGGTGAAGAATCTTGGAGAAAAGACAATGGATTGAGACTGAGCAGAAAGAAAACAGGCTATCTGTACCTACCATTCGAGAACACAAATGCTGTCACTCCCGTAATGCAAATGGATGGAGAAACATTACCAAATTGTGACTCCTTTAAGTATCTTGGGTCACTCATCCATAGCGATGGAGGATGTGCAGCAGATGTAACATATAGAATTAGTGTGGGATGGATGAAGTTTAGATCAATGACGGGAGTTCTATGTGATCCGAAAATGATAGTAAAGTTAAAAGGAAAAGTATACCAAATGATTGTCAGACCCGCACTCCTCTATGGCTCTGAATGCTGGACGATGTATAACTCTTACTCTAGGCAACTAGAAACTGCTGAAATGCGCATGCTAAGATAGTCAGCTGGTGTGTCCCTAAGAGACAAAATAAAAAGCTCACACATTCGAGGAAGCCTAGGTGTTACGAACATCAACAGCAAGATGGAGGAGAGGCGATTGAGATGGTATGGGCACGTTAGATGCAGAGCACCCGATCACATTGTGAATTAGGCAATCTCCATGGATTTTCCTCGAATAACAACCAGAGGAAGACCAAAGAATTCATGGGTGGTGCAAAAAGATAACCTGATGCAGAGGCACGGTCTGGGAGACGTAGTCCGGGACAGAAGAGCATACAACCTGAGGACGAGGAGAGCTGACCCCAACAGTCTTCGCAGACTGATTTGGGATGGAGCCAGGGAGAAGATCAATTATTAATAAGAATAAGTGCACATCAATTATTAATAATAATAGTGCAACTGCACAGTATAGAGAGAGATATGTAGGAATACTCGAGAGCTGTCATGAGAATCACAATACTTGGCAATTGACTGACCTTCGGTGTACAGATGCAAACGCAGGCCGCGCGTCCTGTTGTGGTGACGCAGTACGTCGCAGCGGCTCAGGTACAGGTGGCTCTGGTAGCAGCTCAGTGGCAGCTCGGGAGTCAAGGGGCCCGCCGTCCCACCGCCCCCGCCTCCACTCTGCAAAACACGACAGAACAAATCAAATTATTACTCGAGAATAAGACAGATCACACGATGAAAACACTTGTGGCAAAGGTAAAGTGTTTTTGTCATATTCTTTACAGTGTCTGTTGCGATGATTCACTCGGATAGGCACTCTTACCCAGAGATCTGATTGGGAGGGTATTTTACCTCCAGGTGACAATTTACTCCCATTCAAATGATTCATCTTTCTTGGACCGATCCTACTCCCGATTCATCTTTCTTGGACCGATCCTACTCCCGATTCATCTTTCTTGGACCGATCCTACTCCCGATTCATCTTTCTTGGACCGATCCTACTCCCGATTCATCTTTCTTGGACCGATCCTACTCCCGATTCATCTTTCTTGGACCGATCCTACTCCCGATTCATCTTTCTTGGACCGATCCTACTCCCGATTCATCTTTCTTGGACCGATCCTACTCCCGATTCATCTTTCTTGGACCGATCCTACTCCCGATTCATCTTTCTTGGACCGATCCTACTCCCGATTCAACTTGGGCTGCAGCATTACGGTGGTTATCCTGTGACTAAAAAGGACTACGACAACAAGGTCATCCACAGATCTTGATCTAGCCTGGAAGGGAAGAATCTCCCCCCGTCATATTTTTTTACTTCCTACTTATGATAATATAAAACTATATTTCATGCGTAATTTTTATTACAACGAAACCTTGATCAATTGTCCTTCGAATTATCGCTTTCTCATATGTATTGTTTATTTCCTCCAATCTCCAAATTGATTACATCAATCGTTTCTTTACGCGTCGTTTTACTCCAATATTAGTTTAGAATATCACAGTATTTTGTGCTATTTTACTTGATCAATCGTTTTTCAAAAGTTTAAGACCATTTTTCAAATGCGAATACCACTCATAATATTGGGTTCGACTCATGGTTTCGTCACCGCAAACCTGGCGAAACATTACAAGAGTCTTAGACGCTGTTTTTTCCCAGTTTTAAACAAAATTTGATGTTCGCACGCTGCTCAAATTTTGCATTCATCTTGGCAATTGCAGAGAGTTCAAAACATGAGTTGACAATATTGCTTGTGAAACAGATATGGATGCACACAGCACGAAGATTTTTGGCAGACTGAATCACGAGACTTAACGCAACTGACAACTACAAGCATTAGTCTATACCCCACCCATTAATTTATACCTCCCTAACTTCTGTCCAATTTTATATACCTCGTACACCCAAATCGATCATTTTTCCGCATTTATTGTTAAATTTAATAAGTCCCTTAAAAACTGATAGATAGAGGTTTCACTGTATTCATTTCGTAATTTTTTCTAGATGCGACCAAACAACAAACTGTTTGCAGACTAACACTGGTTAGAGGACCATAATTGGAGTTGTACTGCTTTAGATAACGTAGCTCGCAAGCACGCTTACCTGTGAGTGGTGGGCTCCATGGTAGATTGTGGTCCGGGATACCACAGGGGAGGCTCCGTTGGGGAACTGCAGCGAACCCAGTCCGTGGGCGTAACCCGGCTGCAATACAATGTTTTTATATTGAGGTTAGGTTAGGTTAGGACTACAGAATATCCACATTCCACTATTTATTTATTTATATGACAAGTAATTGTATCATATGAATACATAATTTATGAAAAAACAAGATAAACAACAAAGTAAAACAGGTAACTTAAAAAAGAACCGACAGATTGTCAACAATATACTTTTGATAAGTCCTTCGAGACTTTGGGCACATTGCTTGTGGCCAAGGAGACAGTCTTGAGAGGTTTGTGGCCAGAATACATAGTCAATAAAAAGACAAAAAACAAAGTAAATATCAGGTAACTTAAAGTGTGTAGATCTGAGTGACTCAATTTATGTAGATCTGAGTTTGTCGCCTTTCACTTGTGGTGTTCCCAGTAAACTAGGCTTTTGCCTGTATCTTACTGAGGACATATAAACCTGAAAGAATAAGTTGTTGACTATTTAATATCTCCATCACAAACTCTCGCCATCTTGATAAGTTGCGAGACTTAATGATATATGATATGATATATGTACCGCATGAGTCAACCTCTGGTATACTTCATCATTTCAGATAAATCAAAAGTCCATCTCGCAATCAAGTCTCTATGAGACAGTTTATCATGGGACACAGTAGCAAGCACCCTATAACCACTACAATACGGGTGAGGAGCTGAAGGTGGTCTGGTCACATATTGAAGATGCCAGCTGATAACTGTTTGATTCCTCATAAGAACAACGTTCCCCCTAATTTTTTCATTGTGTGTGCGGCCGGCCGATCAACTAATATGTGCAAGAAAAAAAGAGGGAAGTGCGCAAATATGCATATTCATGCATAGATAACACAAATTAGTCAACATAATGTGCCACGAAATTATAAATTACATTTTTCTAATATGTATGTTAGGTTATATATAAAAAAAAATTCTATACAAGCCAAAAATGTAAAACACCAATAAAACAACACGAAGACCTTTGAACAAGGGATAATTCACGACGTCTTTATTCAAAATACGTAACATAATACGAGTAGGTATGTTATATAGTGTTTCCATGTTCCGCACACACCTCAAAGAAAGGAACCTGAGAACCCATCATAAAATATCAAATAAAATATATAATTGCGCAAAACAAAATATGGTTACAAGTTCCTTTCTTTGAGATGTGTGCCGAAGATGGAAACATGTGTGCGGACAATTTTTAACAGATGTGCGTCCGCACACGCGCACACCTTAGAGGGAACGTTGCATAAGAGTCTTATCGAATTGAATGCTCATTCTACATGATACACTGGTGTTACGCTAGAAAATCTTGCTGTCTAGACCTGACGTGAAGTGCCAGGCTGTGGACCGACCTGGATGGAGGTTTTTTTATCGCATCCCTATGTTCCCGATGAGGATAATTTATTTTTTGAGAAAAAATAATATAATTTGAACTAAATTATTAGTGAAAATGGAATGTTTTTTTCGTATCTTTCAAATTTGTGCCTAAGAGATGTTCCTTCAAAGAGAAGAGCTTTGATGTCCATTTCATCTTTATCGAATAAATTGATTGTTCCAAATCAATCCAATAGAGCATAGCATAAAGCTTTTGCCATTTCTGGTCCTGTAGCGTGGAATGGTGTACCTTTAAGTGTTGCAGATGTGGGTGGTGTGTGCAGCTTTAGGAAACACTTGAAGACAACTCTTTTTGGAGGTCTTCTCAAAGTTTATGATTAAAAGCAAATATGTTATCACATATAGGAAGATCTACAATATTTTCTTTGCAGTGCGTCTTTCCTTGGCAAGTTTTCAGCGGTTTTATTACCAAATATGTTTTTCTGAACATATGTCGATGCAGGGAGGTATGTAGATGCAAAAAAACATACTGTCCCATCTTGTCAGAACATATGTAGATGCGGGATAGGATTTAATCTAACGGCCGCAGTTGACCTTTTCATCTATCATAAATCTAAAATATTTATCACTCAGACTTAGCTGTATTACAACAACAATAACAATATTACAGATATCACTCAGACTTAGCTGTATTACGACAACAATAAAAATATTACAGATACCACTCAGACTTAGCTGTGTTACGACAACAATAACAATATTACAGATATCACTCAGACTTAGCTGTATTACGACAACAATAACAATATTACAGATATCACTCAGACTTAGCTGTATTACGACAACAATAACAATATTACAGATATCACTCAGACTTAGCTGTATTACGACAACAATAACAATATTACAGATATCACTCAGACTTAGCTGTATTACGACAACAATAACAATATTACAGATATCACTCAGACTTAGCTGTATTACGACAACAATAACAATATTACAGATATCACTCAGACTTAGCTGTATTACGACAACAATAACAATATTACAGATATCACTCAGACTTAGCTGTATTACGACAACAATAACAATATTACAGATATCACTCAGACTTAGCTGTATTACGACAACAATAACAATATTACAGATATCACAAAACTATTAAAAAAATAAGCAGTGGATGGACTCACCTCAAATTTACTATCTATGGGGAAGTAGAAGGAGAGGCCCCGGAAGTTGAGGGCAAAGATCTGTCTCTGCGTGTCGAACAGGCCGGGGTGTGTGGCCCCGAAGCAGTGCTCCACCTGCTCGATAGACGGGGGCACCTCCGGGGCGTTGAACCACGTCCCGCTGCAATGTGACACCATGGGGGACAGGTTATACTTAAGAAAATGTAGGATGGTTCCTGTGACATTTGAAATGTCATGTCTCAAAAGGATGGGGTAAAATCGTTTTTTATAAAAATCGAAAAATTGTTTTTCTCTAAACTGACGTTTTAATTCCTAGTTTTCATTATACTGACTTTCTAATGTATTGTATGATTTGTATCTATATTTAAATAGGCCAAGATCCACTATGAATTGAGTCGTTCACAAGCCAAGTGAACCAATTCCATTCTGGTTAGTTTTGAGTAAACTAGGTTCAAACATTTTAGTGTTTCTAATTCTTTATGGTATTTTAGTGATCGCAATTCTGAAAAGTGTTATATTGAGTACATTTATTAGACTTATTTTGTACAAAAGCATTTTCTGCTAAAAGCTAAAGCTTTTTGCACACCTTTCATGCAACGATCTTAAATTCAATATTTTTGAACTTGGTTCACTTGACTTCTGAACCACTCAATTAATACTAATTACGAACATTCAATTTTAAGTATAAAAAATCGAAAATCCAATTATCGTATACCCCATTCCTAGCCAATGCGGACTAACGTAGTGACTTTTGACAAACGTCACCAAATATTATTTGATTTTAACAAACTGCCACATTTTTGCTAATTCGTAACAAGATGTATTAATTTGTCATTATTGTTAGTTTTATGTTATGTAATGTATTTACCTAAATAACTTGCTATTTATTAGAATCGAGGCTTATATTAAAGTTGATAAAATAATTAAAATTACTGAACGTCGTTACAAGGTTGTATTGGGGCAAATTTGTGAACCGTCACAGGGATCATGCTACATTTTCTCAAGTATAGTGTATATTAGATTCAGAATAGGAATTTCCTAATTAAGGAACTATAACGACTATCAGCATCATCATCATTATCGTGTCCTGATATTAGTTCGGATCGCATTCTTGCCAGAGCACATCTCTAATTATCTTGATCTGTGGTCAGCTCTTTTGCCTCGAAATGTTGTCATCATCAAACAATTGATTAAAGTGTCGTAACAGAATTGATTTCCCGCTTTGTCTCTTTTTATTCAAGTCCTTGCTTGTATGTCGCCATTGTATCTTTCTGATTTGTGTCTGAGAGATATAACTTCGAAGAGGAGCAGAACTCGGAAGTTAATTGTGTCTTCATTGAATGAATTGATTTTTACGAATCGATCTAATAGAGGATCTTTAACATTATGTGTGATAATAGAGGATCTTTGACATTATGTGTGTATTACTATGAGAGGATCTTTGACATTATGTGTGTATTACTATGAGAGGATCTTTGACATTATGTGTGTATTACTATGAGAGGATCTTTGACATTATGTGTGATACTCGGAATAAATTTATTATATTTATATGAGGAGGTAATATTCAAAAAGAAGAATATGTCCAGATATCTGGACATATTCTTCTTTTTGAATATTAATCAAAAAACTGTTTGCATTAAAACCTGTGGTTATGGTTTTAATCAAAAAACTGTTTGCATTAAAACCATATGACATAATAATTTGTTGTAAAAATATCAGAAATCCTTAAAATCGCTTAAGGTGACTTGATTTGTTGTTTAAAATCGAATCATAATAATTAAAATAGTTATTCTAGTTTAAAATGTGGACATGATCCTTTTTGTAAGAACAATTATATTTTAATCTTTTTTGATTGAACAGCTCTGGGACATAGTGGTTTTTGTTCAATTTGAAATAATATTATGCAGGTGTTGCAAAACATAATAAAAAAAGAATTGGGTAGAGTAATTTATTTTAATTTTAATCAAATAAAATAAGTAAAGTGTTATAAAATAAGAAGAAATATTAGTATAAAACTATAAATATATGTAGGGTATGTAGGTAGATAAAGCTGTATAATGCTAGACATTACACTGCACGTACGATTTAAACCTGACAGTTGCTGGTGAACTGGTTTGAAGCTAGACACAATCGGAAAGCTATGGTTGGTCAATTTGGACATGATCTTTTTTGATTGGTTTGAAGCCTGGACAAGATTCTTTTTGAAAAAAATACTGGTTTTTTCTTATGATTTTAAAATGATTTATATCCTTTTTTCATTCAAATGAAAATGTTAAACGGCTCCGTACCATCGATAAGAAGAAATCTGTTTTATCAACTCATTTTTTTGTATCCGATGGACATGTTCTTTTTTAATGTTACCTCCTCATATGTACACATTGTGTTGCTGTCAAGAAACCTTTATTTATTTGTTTTAATTAATCTGAGGCGGTATTTGTGGATTTGTTTTTTTTTTTTTCTGCCATCTTTTTTTTTTTTCTTCTTATTCTACACGTGCAAGGGTGTGGGCTGAAAAACATCAGGTGTCCCCGTGGCTGGGCTCGCCCTATATTGGTGGGGTGTATCTTGGCCGAGGGGATGTTATTAGATGAGCCTAGACCTTTAGTATTTTCTCTAATTTATGTGTTTTGGAAGTGCATTATTTGCCATCTATCATTTTTACTGCTACACTACTGCTGCCATCTATCATTTTTTTGTCAAAGCGATTTTCGTGATATACTTTTATGCCAAATTTGCCTATCAAACAAAAAAGCTTTAATCATCAAATAATCTTGTCATAATATTAGATTCATTTTTATTTTGATTGTAGTAGTTTAAGAATGTATCTGTTCAATGAATAAAAAACATTAATTCCATAACATTTGATTTATAATAACCCATCGACTTTGAGCTCCATTATCTCATTTCAACATATTCGTTGTATAGGCTGATTTGACACTTCGCCACTCATATGGCCAGTAATGTGGCCAGATGGCTCAGGACCACGGAGGATGGAGAATCATCTGTTCTGGGGCTGATGGCGTCTCAACGGCCAGACATGTGAGAAACAGTCAGCGTGCTGTGAACATGCACCAGCATTACGAGGAGACTCAGCAGGATTCACATGTCTGTGACATCTGCGGGAGGGAGTGCGCATCTAGGGTCGGGCTGTTCTCTCATAGAAGATCACAGGACCAACGTGGAAGAGCAGCTCGAGATTATCGTTGGAGTGGCGAGGGGAGCAACGACGATTGTGAGTAAATGAATGATGACTCACCAGTACTTAAGCTTGACCAGTTTCATGTTGTAAATCTCTATGATCTTGAGGCGCTGCGCTACCGGGTCGAAGATGAGCCGGATCCCATCCAGGGGCATGTTGATCACCAGGTCCACGGCCAGCGGGTTCTGCAAAGCACACAAGGGAACATTAACTAACATCATCGGCAAATCTTATAATAATAGAGATGCCAAGAGAAAGATCTGCAAAGCCCAAAGTAATGGTGTAAGAAGAGTATGAAAGGAAAAATAAATGTGATATATGGGTGAACAATGTGATATATGGGTGAACAATGTGATATATGGGGGAACAATGTGATATATGGGGAAACAATGTGATATATGGGTGAACAATGTGATATATGGGGAAACAATGTGATATATGGGTGAACAATGGATGATCGGAGCAAGTTGAGGGATTCTGCTATTTGGGTAGTATTTTCACAGAAATTGGGTGAGTTAAGAGAGAGATATCGAACAACGTGTATGGATAGGAAACGAAGCCAATGGGGCATTAAAACATATATATTTAACCGAACAGGATCAAAATCTGCTAACGTGATAGTCCACAACAGTATTATAAAGGCCAAATAAATGCTTTAGAAATGCGTGAACTGAGAATTCGTGGGGTGACAATGTATGATAGATGTGATGAAGATGAAGTGATTATGTATGAATATCAACTTAAGACTGATGTGTTGAGAAAGATGAAGAAGAATATTCGGAGAAGGTTTGAATATGTACAGCGAATGAATGAAGAAAGACTAACAAAACAAATATATAGTGCAAATGTGAGTGGAGAGCATGGCAGAGGAAGATTTAGAAAAGTATAGTTGGATCAAGCAAATGATATTTTGAAAGAAGAAAAGATTGTAGGAATTGTATGTGTGTGGATGTATCATAGATAAGGCGAAGGATGTGTCGAGGCAGGAAAGTCTGGCACTCTGTTCTCTCTGTCCACCCTGACAGAGAAATGGTATGATACTATTTATGTATGTATGAGAGTGTATACAGTTTCAAAAAACATTTGAAGCACTTTTATCAAAATATCTCCAAAATTATCCTAGAAATATGAAAAATATATGTGCATATATTCCCTACAAAAATATATATACATCCCCTAACAAAATATATGTACATTCCCTACCAAAATATATGTACATTCCCTACCAAAAGCCGGATGTGTTACTATCATATTGTTAGAGTCCTTCCATAGTTTATCTCCCATCAGTAATTTTTCTACTGTTTTCTTATCAAATATGTTTTTATGAATGTAAGGTGTTGCCCCACCATCCCAGCAGTTCAAAAGCCCACCTTACCTGCACGTAATACACCTACTGGTGAACTGACGAGGCCCTTACGACCCGGTATCGCCGGTTCCTTGTAGGTGGAAACTGACATCTTTCCACATATAAGGAGAATGAAATAACTCCTTTCACGGCAGCTCAAACCCTGTGGATGGCCTTGTTATTTCAATGGTTCTGTGCCACAGGATAACCATCGTAGAGTTGCAGTCCAAGTTGACTTGGGACCGTGATGGGTCCAAATTAATTGATTTACAACAAAGATAAATCGTTGAGAAGGGGAATAAATCGTGATCCGGAGGTAAACTATGGTCTTGTTCGGATCTCCGCAGGGAGGGCGCTTATCCGAAAGAACGAAACACTTGCCACTTGAAACATATGAACACTCTCAGACTCTCGTATCTCTGCTCACTGCAGGAATATGTTTTTATACGTGGCGGATCGGAGATAGTGGCTGAAGCACTCTAATAGCCACAAACACTACCTCCTTTCCTTGTACTATACAACTCAATGTTTAACATTAAATAAAGTCCTATTTCATATATACTGCAGCCATTAAGAGATTTGTCATGTAAACAGCGCTATTTATCATTTGTTTATTTATTTTCCATGACAAATATCTATAATATGTTTAAATGACAAACAAGATAAGAGAAAATAAATCATTTTAAATGAACACTTTATTTATTAATTTACATAAGTATCTATATTTATTTATCTACAGATATACATATATATATATGCGTATGGCATAGTCAAGAACTTTATGAAATCAAATTTAAATCCCTCCATCTTTTGGCTTTGGTCGTCAGTTTGTTTATATCCTCCATCACTCCGTGGAACCTGTGTTTAGGGCATTCTCTTATAATGTGGCGTAGGGTCTGAGCCGCAGCACCGCTGTCACAACTGGGGTCATCGATGTAGCCCCATCTGTGGCGCTCGGCTGCACTTCTGCTGCAGTCTGTCCTAACACGGTTTAGAGTTGCCCACTCTTTGCAGTCCAGCTCGAAGCTGGCGACCCTCTTAGATGGTTCCGCAATTAAGTATTTATTTCTTGTGTCCCCATTTCTCCACTCCTCTGTCCAGGCCTGTTTGAACATGAAACCATTGCTCTCTAAGGCCTGTGCTCTGGCCCAGAAGGGTTTTTTTTATTTGAGTCTAGTATGTGGGGTATTCCTCAGGGCCAAGTTTAAAAGAGAGGTATTGTTCTTTGCCCTGGTCAGTACAGATAGCCATTGGCATTGGGTGGGTCGCAACACACCGGCTATCGTTCTCATGGTGATATTGAGCTGGGTGTCCACTTTCTTGGCGTGAGCACTGCCGCCCCATACGGGTGCACAGTATTCGGCAGTAGAATATTTTAGGCAAGTGATAGTCCCGCTGTTCGCAGTGTGTCAGCGCATGCTCCCCACCCGGACCCTGCCAGCTTCTGTATGACATTATTCCTAGTTTTTAGTTTAGCGCATAGTGAGTGAGTAATTTATCTACATGATGGTCATCGAAACAAGCTACCGTTTTTCATTTGAACCAAAAATACTCAGCAAACCAGAGAGTTACCCCGCCCGATTAATCAAAAAGACAATAGAAATATATATATAAATATCTAAACAATATCAACAGAGACAAACAGACTTCACCTCAAAAATCAGCGTGGTATCCTATAATATTTGCCTCTGGAGTTGCCTATTGAATATTTGCCTCTGGAGTTGAGTAACCCTGCATCAACATGTGGAAGGTTTTCGATTCTGCAAAGCAACTCTCGTTCTACAAATACAACCTAAGATTCACTGCCAGTGAGAAGAGAGAAAAATGGTTAGAAATATAAACCTGTACATATGTACATACACATACAACCTGCCAGCGAAAAGAGAGAAAAGCAAATGAAATTAAGAAGATCTAAAGAAATAATAAAATGAACCAAATCCTTCCAGATGAGAGCACAGTGTCTCAGATATACCATTCATGCACAGCGGTATTGCAAAGCATAACACAGCTGCAATTAATTAACCCACCACCCCAGATAACATCAATTACATACATTTATGTGATATGCACGTAATTTTGAATTACTGATAATTAATTGTTGGAATAATGTACGTTACCCTATTACGTCTTTAAATCAATGGAATTATTAATTATGTCAATGGAGACTGTCTTCGACACAGGTGTTTCAGTTTCAAATACACGCTTGATACCTTGAAAATAAAAATACTATTGTGGACTATCATCTTGGCAGATCGTAACACTTTGTGATTAAAACTTACCGTACCGAGTGCCATGTGTGCACGCTGATTTAAAAGTTAATGATGGCCTCTATTGGAAAACACGTGCGGAGTGCACCACGGACCATTTTCTAAAATAACCATTTATGCAACGCCCATAATTTACACGTTATTACAATACCATATGCTGTCCCCGCCGGTACTCCATATTTAAATACCAATGCAAGCTCCAAAGACAGCGGCAACACTTTTACATTTGACAACATCCGTGACCTAGTTGGCAAGGCGCCTGTCTTCCGACCCACGGGTTAAGGGTTCGATTTCTATTAGTAACCAATTTTTTTTTAAATAGAATTCAGTCTGATTTCACTTAAAGTCTCTTGAACATCTTTCTGGTTGGTTGGAAAAGATTAACATCTGGCATTAGGCCTCCAGGTTGTATTATATACAATCAATATTGTTAAAATCTTCTTCCTTTTAACCTTATCCAGTGTCTGAGAGAATTTATTTCCGAAGAGTAGTATTTCATATTTATCGAATATATTGATTGTACCAAATATATTGCCGTTGCTGGTCCTGTCGCATGGAATGGTCTACGGTTTTTATTATCAACAATAATTTTTACTTAACAGAAACATACATACAGTACCCGGCGGTAAGTAATACGCATCGGGCTTAAGAAAGAGACTGTCGGCCATAATCGGCTTTGTAGTGCTGTCACTGTCGCATGATGCGTAACAGTCCGGTATCTAGATAGAGCTAAACGACTGACAAATCGCGACGGAACACGTGTATGAATGACAGAGAAGATGCTCTACAAAGTCGAAGTTAGACGATTATGGCCGACAGTCTCTTTCTTAAGCCCGATGTGTATTACTTACCGCCGGGTACTGTACATCCCATCACGCCATTTCCCTGTCGGGGTGGGCAGAGAAGACAGAACGAGAGACTTTCCTATCTCGACACAAATCCTTCACCTCTTCCACATTCATACATCTTCTCATACAACTAAGATTTATCAGACTTTCTATGTTCCCTTCTTTCAAAATATCATTCACTTAATTCAACTACACTTTTCTTGGTCTTCCTCTTCCACTCACATTTGCACTATTTTGTTTACTTAGTCTTTCTTCATTCATTCGTTTCACATGCCCAAAGCAGCATATGCCCAACTTAATAACCGCACAATATTCTATTTTTAACATATCAGAATATAACAAAACAACACGTCTTCTATCATAGTTGATATACTTCTTCTTAAGATAGAGGTATCAAATTGTAGCTGCAATATATCATCTGACCATGCGCTGGACGTGTTATCTGTCCAAGCACGCTTGACTTGTTCAGACCGGAACTAAGTGGTATCAAGATTATTACCAACTAACTAATAATGACACAGGATAATTAGTTGTATGAGGGACATTTTTAAAAGCTAGTTAATATTATATAATAGTTGTAATTTGTTTTATCAAACACTGTTTATTCCACTTTTTGTAACAGTATAACCCTACCTAAACTTTTATGTGCTGACTGATAATTTTTATATAGGAAACACAGGAAGATCTTTTGAAAAGAGATTTCGTGAACACAAACCCGCCTTAACAAATCCTATAATTTATTCTGAAATGGCTAATCATTGTCACCGTGAAAACCACACATTTACTATCGATGCCAAATTCTTACATATCAGTAGTAACGGGAATAAATTGGACAGATTAGAAGCCCTAGAAATTTCTAAGTCAGTGCACCGAGGTCAACATCTGGCAAACACATCTGTGGCATTATGGCAAAAGTTGATATGTCCGTTTCACCTTACTTTACAGGAGAAGCAATATTAACTTTGATAAACTGTTAAAATCAGTACAAATAAGTATTTTTTAAGTTTTTCCAAACAATATATATTTTGTTTGGATAATGACTGACACGCCAAGTTTTGCCACAACATGCTGAGAAATATTTTTTATAAATTGGGAGAATAAACACAAAATGAAAAAAAAACGGACATATCAACTTCTGCCATAACGCCACAGACATATATCCCAAGAATCTCTCTACTGCTCGCCGAGGTTGTCCCATGTCTTCCCCAGCCCCCAGTCCCCAACCCGAATGTTTAATGTTAGAAGCGTGTATCTCGGTACCAGTTCGAACAGAATTGAGTCTTGTTTGTGCTCCCTGAAGATGAGGTGAAAGCCTTGAAACCGGTAGGGTAATTAATACAGTTACATAAAGTGGAATAAACAGTGTTTGATAAAACAAATTACAATGTCTTTAAACATCCACAATGTTAATGCCTTAACTATAAATAATATATATCATCATCATCATTGTCAACCAGGGTCGATCCACTGCTGGATGAAGGTCTCCCCAAGTTGACTCCAAACAGTTCGGTCCTTTGCTCGCCGATGCCACGTGATGCTGCCATGCTTCCTGATTTCGTCCATCCAGCGTACCTTCGGTCTTCTTCTAGGCCTCTTTATGCCTCTTGGATACCATTGGATTATTTCGGATGTCCATCGGGAGTCTGACATTCTGGCTACATGTCCGGCCCATATATAAATAATATATATAATAGTTAATAATTAAATAGTTAATAGTATACAATAACATGAAGCAGAGGTGAAAAATACGCTCGTATTTACAATAGTATTCTAAGTTTGCATAATTTTCATTCTTAAAATAACCCGAATGTATTTTCTTGAAGTAAATCTTAAATGTTTACCAGCTAAAGCAAAGATTCCCAAAGTCAGGTCTATATGGACCCCCAAGGGTCGATTTCGACTTGCAGGGAGTCTATGTCAGCGAGAAAAGAAAATGGAGGTGCACGAGACGTAAATGGGGGTCCACGTGAGCGGATCCCATTTAAGCAGATCATCATCAATATTTAGGCGTTCCGTAAATGTCTTTTTTTTTTAACCTGGCGATTTTATTGCCATTTGGCAATCTCTTCCAACCAACCAAAAAGCTGTTTTTATAGGCCCTAAGTGAAAACCAGACTAGAATCCTATTTAAAAAAAACTGGGTTCCAGCGGGGATCGAACCTGCAACCTCCGGATTGGCAGACAAGTGTCTTACCACCAGGCCACGGAGGTCGTCATAGAAAATACTTATATAGAAAATAAATAAAGAAATCGAATGCAAATCATTGAACGTGGATATTTAAGACTATACCTCACTAATTTGAAGCCAAATATTGAACCATCGCTATCAGAGCATCAGGTCCACCAGGTCCATCAGGTCCATCCCTCTCATTAACAGTATTATTTGTGTATTCATTTTATGTAAGGATTTTACTAGATTCTGATTTGTTTCGTTCCAAAGCCAAATATTTACTTGCATTTTGTGTCTTCAATAAAGGTATGAATAAAAATTGTAAATGTTTTCATTTTTTTTACAATTGTCCCCTCTACAAAAAAACCTTATCAAGGTGAACAGCACTGTGTCAGCTGTCAAAAACACATTTGAAGTTAATAAGTTTAGGAAAATTCAATATTAGGCAGGCAGGGGGGGGGGGGGTCTACGGGAAACAAAAAAATCGCCAAGTCGTCTAAGGGGCGAAAAAGTTTGGGAAACTATGAGCTAAAGGAATGATGACCAGAGTGGCCCGAGTTGTTAAATAAATGTCTAAGAGTTTAGCGGACACGGTTCAGTATAATTTCATACGAGCAAAATGAAAAGTTGTCAGTTTCGTAACAATTGTGCGCGGCACACTTGGCATCCGTTCAATTCAAATTATGAAAAATTTCTTAGAATTTGTACTATTTCGATTAGGGAAGCACCGTTCATCTGGCAGACAGTCTGTCCGACACGCTAAGTTATTTTTAGTTATTTTTATTTATTCATTCGTACGGTGCCCCTCAACATTACCATACCCTAAATGGTATTAGGGACGTGTTGAACAATGTGGCCGGGTTACGATATTTTCATTCAAAATCACTGGATTTATCGAGAAGCACGTAACTGACAGTTTGGCATTGTATGTGATTTAATTAACATGCGATCAAACTTGATACTACCGGGTTTAAGACAAGCGTCTTAACAGCTCGGCCACTCTGGTCATCAATCCTTTAGCTCGTAGTTTCCCGAACTGTTTCGCCCCCTAGACCAGTGCTCCGCAACCGGTGTGCCGTGGCACACTGGTGTGCCGTGAGCCGGATACAGGTGTGCCGCGGTCAAATTCAATGTATTTGAAATTTTACAATTTTTCATTATGTATTTAATACACAATGACAAATTATTTTTCATAATATTGTCTATTTTTCAAAATGTAGTATAGAATAATTATTATAACTAAATAATTTTTCAATGGTCCCCCAGCGCCTGGTGCCAACTGTTGAAAACTGCGTAGTGTGCTTTGTACACACCATGGCCGCACCAAATTAGTCATAGAAAAAGAAAAATGACCCTTATGCGCGTCGCTGAAGACTCATGCCTATATATTTTAGCTTTTGGTGTGCCGCGGAATTCGAGGAAGAATTTTGGTGTGTCGTAGGTGAGAAAAGGTTGCGGAGCACTGCCCTAGACCACTTGCCGATTTTTTTGTTTTCCGTAGACCCCCTTACCTGCCTTATATTGAATTTTCCTACACTTATTAACTTCAAATGTGTTTTTGACAGCTGACAAGACACAGTGCTGTTCATCGTGATAAGGTTTTTTGTATAGGGGACAATTGTAAAAAAAGAAAAACATGTAAAAAATTTATTCATGTCTTTATTGAAAAGACACAAAATGCAAGTAAATATTTGGCTTTGGTACTAAACAAATCAGAATCTAGTAAAATCCTTACATAAAATGAATACACAAATAATACTGTTAATGAGAGGGATGAATCTGATGTTCTGATAGCAATGGTTCAATATTTGACTTCAAATTAGTGAGAAATAGTCTTAAATCTCCACGTTCAGTGATTTGCATTCAATTTCTTTATATAAGTATTTTCTATGTCTAACATATGTTAAGTATTATGTACACACAATCTGTGTTAGGTGTAATAAGACATTTACGGAACGCCTAAATATTGATGATGATCTGCCTACATGGGATCCGCTCACGTGGACCCCCATTTACATCTCGTGCACCCCCATTTTCTTTTCTCTCTGACATAGACCCCCTGCAAGTGGAAATCGAGCCTTGAGGGTCCATATAGACCACTTTGGGAATCTTTGCTCTAGACTCTTCCATTATTTGAGAAAATCCTACCCAAATAGCAGAACTCACTCCAATCTTAAATAGTTCATCAATATACCACATTACCTATTTCTTTGAAACAATTTTACACCACGAAACAACTAAGTGGTTAATTATTAAATATTTTAAAAAGGAATACACAATGATAAAGCTGAAATATTTAAAAAATATATTTTTATTATTCGATGGTGAATTACTTTCACGACTTATCACTCATAGAGAGATAGCCTTTTGCGAGGAACATAAAGGGTATCAGAAACGAGACTGGATATGCGCGCACTCACCACATCGCTGTAGAGGACCTGCACGCCCCGGATGACCCCCACCTGCGATTGGATGATGGCCACTGACTGCGAGAAGTGCATCCCTATAAGAAGAAACACAGTTTAACTATTCTGAAGTGTTAATGCACAGATGTTTAATGAATTTCTTTTAAAAAACACTGTAGTGGGGTACATATATATGAGTATATATATATATATATATATATTTTTTTAAATAGGTAAGAGCAGATATAATTATCATTTAATTATTTATTTATTTTCTCAAAACAGGCTTATCTCAATTACTTTGAAAAATACAAGAAATGTTAACATTAAAAATAAAGAAAAATTATATAAAATAAAAAATAATATATATGCATACATATATATTATACACACAAACATACACATATATTCAAAGTCACTTAAGTACGTTGATGAGTGCTTTCTAACGCGCTCAATCTTAGAAGAAAATTTACTTTTGCTTTTGATAATATGATATGAAATATGTCAATATCCGAAGCTGTCCCGTTCAGAAGAGTTAAGGCCCTTCCAACAGGCATAGCGGCTGGAAGACCCGTTCTTGCGTATGTTATTGGGAACAGTTCTTGCCGGCGCAGTCTAGTGTAATTGTTAGGAACATTTAACGCTAATCTTTGTAGTGATGCTGGACAGCTCACAACTCCTCGAACGAGTCTGACAACGTATACCAGGAGACGCAGATCTCTTCTTACGCTCAAGGAGTTATACCCCTACATGCCCAGCAGAAACTGAGTAGGATAAAGCCACGGATAGACACCGAACTCTCTCATATAGAGATATCGTAGATATTTTTTTTGTACTTTCTCAACCACGAGTAAGTTCTGCGCCCCCACCGAGCTCTAAATGCAAGCATTGCTTTCTAGTTTGCTACGGATCAATGAATTAAACAGCGTTTTGAGCACCAATTGGTTTTCAAACGACTTAAAGATTCTCATTACAAATCCTAAAGTTTTATAAGCCGAGTTGCACATAATGTGAAGACCAAATGCACCCTTACAGATCTAAACACCCTATCAGTACCTTAAACCACTGCGGGCTCACTTATTTTTTAATGTAACTTAGGAACTTTGAAATAATTATAATAATAAAACAATACATGCACCACCATTGAGAGAGCAGATTCTCCTCAAAGGGACTCTTTTTCGAGATTCAAACCCACTATTATAGACAGATAAAAAATATTATTAAAAAGAACCAAGTTGAGTGTAAGGTGGGAAGTTAGTGGCTGCATACTTCCACACATCAACATATGTTTACCATGCAGTGAAACACTGGAACCAGTTACAAACCAAAGTCCTTGGCATGATTATATATGGGGTGCCGAATTCAATAAAGGCAAAGAGAGGAAAACGGTTTAGGCAGTCGATCGGAGCGTGGTTGTTATTGCGACAGGAGTTTGAGTACTTGGGTATTGCAAGAGGAATGACTTGTGGAAAAGGTTTGTGTGAGCTCTTGAGTGTTTTTTTTTTTGTTTTATATTTTTGTTTTTTTATTTTTGTGATTATGTGCGGTATATTGTGGAGTGAATGTTTTTGTCTGTTTGGAGTGATGAAGTGTGAGGAGTTTGATTTCGCGTGATGTATACATATGTAATTGAGTGTCACTGTTTGTCAGGTTGATGAGAATATGCAACGGGATTTTATATAATCAAAAATCGGAAAGAAGTATCGATTTATTTTTTCATGCTACATGTCCTCAGTGAGATACAGGCAAAAGCCTAGTTTACTGGGGACACGACAAATGAAAGGCAACAAACCCGGATCCATTAAAATTGTGTGTCCAAATTAATTACCTGTTGTTTTTTCACAAATGATGTATATTTCTTGTCATGTGTAAAATATTTTTTTTTAAATATATGCGTTCATAAATTTCATAAAGATGAATAATCATTTGAATATTTTTTTGCGAACATGTAATTTCCTTTATTTACTTTTGTTTGATTGGTTGGAAGAGATTGCCGCCTGGCAATAAATATGTCTGATTGTTTTTACAATGAAGTGTTCAATAAGTAAATACGAGTACATAAATCTTTGTAAAAAACATATTTAATAAGCAAACCGCAGAAAATTTGCCAAGGGAAAACAATATGTGATAGTGAAACATTCAGCTTTAGGTGTAGTGTAATAAAAATAAATAAATAAATATAGGTTTATTGATAGCAACATAGTATGTTATGTACATAATATATTTAAATACACTTCAAAAACACATAAATTGTAGAAAAAACATTTAAGAGAGGAGTTATCAAATATACAAGTATGTGTGTAGTGTTCATATACAATCATAAATTTTGATAACACCTCACAAAAAGGGTTATCTATATGTGCTTCCTAACGCTGCACATGTCACCCATATCTCTAACACTACGAGGCAGACCATTTCACGCCACAGAATCAGCTAAGGTGAAAGCTCTATCATAATATCTGTCCTATTGAATCGATTTGTAATGATTAATTTATTAGATGAAGAAGAAATCAATATCCAAGATCTACTCCTCTCTGAAGGAACATCTCTCAGATACAGATTGGAATTATACAATGGATACATCCCATTAAGGGACTTGAATACAAAAAACCAATGTTTGAAATCAATCAGTTTGCGACACATGGAAATACAATACAATAGAATAGTAATTTGTTTTATCAAACACTGTTAATTCCAATTTTTGTAACGATATAACCCTACCGGTTTCAAGGCTTTCACCTCATCTTCAGGGGAGCACAAGAAGATGAGGTCTTGAAACTCTTGAAACTAGAAAGCTTTGAAACCGGCAAGGTTATACCGTTACAAAAAGTGGAATAAACAGTGTTTGATAAAACAAATTACAATGTCTTTAAACCTCCACAGTGTTAATGCCTTAACTATAAACAATACAATAGAATAGAATACACGTACGCTAATCAATAGGCGACGATACTTATAGTATTGCATGCAGAATTATATCCATGCAATATCTTTCAACTAACCAGAAAACTATGAAGTGGCCCATGTTTGAAGACTTACACGGCTGTTAATTTTGTTTATCGGAATTGTTACCGTGTCGAATTGGCTTCAATGATGTCTGACACTTCGAAGACATTGCAACCTTCATCTTCAGGGTGATGTCGATTTACTAATGTTTTTTAACTCAACAGCTATAAAAAAACATTTTTAAACTCTTGTGAATGTGTTTTTTTTTAGAAAGAAAAAAAACAGATCTTTTCATGGGGTAAATTGTTGATCGAACCCAAATCTACATGCGGAAGCTAATCAATCCACCAACTAGTACACCGAGGTCGTCAGTACAACTATAAACTAGTGATAGTCTGCGTTTGGTGACACGGAACAATGTTATTGCTCTGCAGATAGCGGACTGATATGCACACACCACATGACGTACTGGCCAATTCGTACGCTCCGTTGCTTCATTATCACCTCGTGAGTAATTCTCATTAGCTGTGACATTCAGATATCTTAAGCAGGACTGCACAGGAACTTGTGATATTTACTCGTATTGTATACATGTATACTCAAAGTGTATTTTCTCTTATCGTGGAAGAGTTATTGGAGATATCGAATGGCGTGTAGCAATAGGAATCAAAGTCAACGGGACGTATAGTCGAATCGGACAGTATCAAAATCTGCTACGGTAATAGTTCACTGTATTCTAATACCCACTTTGATGTGTGGAAGTGAAACATTGACGTGAAAAAATACTAAAAGGAGCGGAATAAATACTGTAGAAATGCGTTCATTGAGAAGAATAAATGTGGTGACAATGTATGACAGAATACGGAATGAAGTGATCAGATATTAATGTGAACTTAAGGCTGATGAATTAAGAAGATGGTTTAGACATGTAGAAAAACATCTTTTTTTTCTTTCTTTCAGAAACTGGAATTTTTCGCCAAGACATGAAGGAGAGTTGGGATTGTTAAGCGCACAAAATAATGTGGACAGAATGCAAAGGTTCCTTCGCTGCCTGTGAAAGTTCCCTGATTATTCATAAAATTAATGTCTTTTTTGTCAACACGAGAGAGTCATTGATATATTATATCTGACATCAATAATTCAAGGTAAACCGTATTGATAAAAAAATGTTGACCCGCAGTTTAGATAAGGATATTTGTGTCAATAAAACGATAATATAAAAGGCTAAACACAGCACATCCGCTCTTATATGATAAATACACTAAAGACAGAATCAATCTGTCAGACAGGAGGTGACACAGTGTCTGGGACCGCTGATTGGGAATGCGCATAAACAAACGTTATCAACTTTGCATTACTCAGAGATATGGTAGCATCACCCAGATTACAGATACTATCAAATACCTCAGACACATTTATTTTCTCAAAACAGGCTTAACTCAATTACGTTGAAAAATACAAGATGTATTGACATTAAAAAAAATTAATTATATGCATACATATATACAACAAACATACATACACACACACACACACACACAGTTTTGCAACAATTTAGATATTTTTAATAAGGCGATTTTGGCCGACAGTCTCTTTCTTAAGCCCGATGTGTATTACTAACCGTCGGGTACTGTACATTATTGAAGAGAGATCTAATATTTTTTTAAACTGCTGTTCAAATCATGCCATCTAGGGTGAGAGTCTCACGGCAGTCGGTAACTGGTTCATACAATAGAATTCTCAGCATGCGTGTGCTGACGACTATCATTCTTCATTTCCGTATCTGGACCATCAATAGTTCATGTTGCCACGTGTTTCCAGTAAGAGACAGCAGAGATTCCAGCGTTCTGTCATTTACATCAATCGGTCTTGTCCAGAATATATAGTCCCGATGTCAAGACAAGGGTGTGTTGTCAATCAAGTCCTGTATAGCCCCGCAATCATATTCAATGTTACTTTCCTTTAATAAACTTAATCTCCGCGTATTCAGCCGGGATCCGAACACCTCTACTCGGGAACTAGCCATTAGGCCTCGGCCGCACAGGAAGGAGCCTCGCTCGATGCTTAGAGCTATGTTGCGAGTTAGGTGACATATCCTAGCGAACCGACGTACCGCATACTATCGCAGTGGCCACACTGCACACTTTGCGCCACGTTGCATGAGACGTGTTGATTAACACGTTCGCTGCTAAAGACGCCCCTGGGGCGTCAACACATTCTTTGTAGAGACGCTGATGACGCCCGTTGCGCGTCATTCGATTCTCTTTGTTTGTATGATACCGAATATTTTAAGATTTTAAGGTTTCGAAAATATGATTTTCTTCAGTAACTCTACACTATTCTTTAAATACATGTCGCAGTGAATGTGTTAATTAACAAGTTGGCGGAAGTTTTAATGACAGCTACGCATAAAAAGGAGCCTTTGTGGAACCCATCGAGCAAATTATACAAAAATGTACCTGTAATAAAATCACTTTGGAATGAAGTTGCACAGGAAGTAAATAAATATAGGGTAAGTTGTAATGAAATTGGTTAGTTTTGAGAGTAACATCGTGTGTTGACTCAACCGTTCCCAACTGTCAAATGAATTTGTGCGTAGCACTTTGGTGTGGCCAGACATGAAGTCACCTAGTATATGAGTCACGTAAAACCTGGCTTAGTACCTAACGAAGCACTTCGGTGTGGCCTCGGCCTTAGACAATGTTTGCCGAAACAGGGGTACGTTCGTTCATCGCAGTAAAAGTTAATCTAGCACAGATTGAATATTTAGCTTATTTACTGTGAAGATGGTTACACTAACAGAGGATTTCACAACCTATACTCGTACTACACCCCTTTGGAGCACCTAAGGGTAGTCAAAGTCACCCTAGTACAACAGTGAATACTTTTAGTTCTTGCAACATGGAGAAAGTAAAAAAACGGGTTCATTCTGGTTCATTTGTTTTGTTACAATAATAAATTGTGTATGTTACGTTTAAAACCTTTTATATGTGTTTGTTTAGTTTCATTTGATGATGAAACAACAATAAAACATTGCGAAATCCAAACAAAATAAATAAAGCAATTTGAACATGAGAAGAAATAAACAAATAGCAATGTTATGTTATTGTTATTGTTATTCCTGTTATCTTTATTATTGTGTGACTTTATTCCGCAGTATCGATAACTTCAGTACAATGGAGCCTATAAAAGTACGATGTTCATTTGAGAAACATCCTCAGTCAAGATTTTTTAATTTTTTAAATGTTTCGTACATTACTTAATAGGTTACAAAGGTTATAATGTTTCGTGCATTAATGATGCCAAATTCTTACATATCAGTAGTAACGGAAATAAATTGGACAGATTAGAGGCCCTAGAAATTTCTAAGCCAGTGCATCGAGGCGAACATCTGGCAAACACATATATCCCAAGAATCTCTCCGCTGCTCACCGAGATTGTCTCATCCCTCCCTCCACCCCCTGTCCGAAAACCCGAATGTTTACCGTTAGAAGCGTGTATCTCGATACCAGTTTGAACAGAATTCAGTCTTGTTTGTGCTCCCCTGATGACGAGGTGTGCACCTTGAAACCGGTTGGGTTATACCGTTACATAAAGTGGAATAAATAGTGTTTGATAAAACAAATTACAATAAAAAATCTATATTTAACTTAATAAATGACTTTGTTATCCCACAAATTATATTAATAAACATTACACGTCTTTCTACTTACTATTCCGAGACTCTTTTTAATCTAATGATGCTACAAAAAGATTTCGACATATGTTCAAAAAACATATTTGGTAAGAAAACCGCAGAAAACTTACTGAGTAAAAAAAAAAAACTACAGTACCCGGCGGTAAGTAATACACATCGGGCTTAAGAAAGAGACTGTCGACCATAATCGGCTAACTTCGGCTTTGTAGAGCGTCGTCTCTGTCATTGATACATGTTTTCCGTCGCGATTTGTCAGTCGCATCGTGCGACAGAGACGGCGCTCTACAAAGCCGAAGTTAGCCGATTATGGCCGACAGTCTCTTTCTTAAGCCCGATGTGTATTATTTACCGCCAGGCATGTACAAAGGAACCTTTGTAGATCTTCCGATATGAGATAACACATTTGGCTTTAGGTGGAGTGTAGTGTATGTGTGTAGTGTTCATATATAATCATAAATTTTGATAAGATCTCCCAAAAAGGATTGTTTTCAAGCGCTTCCTAAAACAGCACACGCCACCTACATGTCTCCAACACAGAACAATACTACATTTAAAAAAAAAGTAAAAAATTGTTAATGTACTTAGCTTTGAAGCATGTTCTTAAAATTGGCATCAAATATTATTTTTTACATTTTGACTATGATCGAATAATCTATTTTGTCAATAAATAAGTGATCATGTAATCGGGACTCGACTGTATATCAATGATCGTGTAATCGGGACTCGACTGTAAAAGTTCTTTAAAAAAAATCTCCTTCATTAACAGGTATTTCTTATGGCAGATATTTTTTTTACAAGTATCATTATTTTGACTTGTGCTATTTTCAAACTAACGCTCCAGATTGTTGACATTGAATATCAGCTGGCCCGACTGTGTGTGACGCTATCAAATCACCTCTGATAGGTACGTCACAGTTCAAAACAAATAAACAATAAACACGTGTCATTTCCTTCATTCCGTTACTTCTGTTGTTTTTATTAAAACCACATACATGATGTTGGATCACTTCTGCATTAAAGATTGCACGAAACAATTATTTTCTACAACACGTCATTCACAAGTTATTGCAAAAACATAATCATATCTGTCAGTAAGATACAGGCCAAAGCCACGGTAAAGTTCAATACGGACAAGGCCTGAAGATGAAAACTGGAACGTTTTAGAAATATCAGCATTATAAGACGGTAAACCACGTGGTACAACACTTCGAAAGACCTTACACTAATAATAAGAAGGATCTCAAAGGCCTTACACTAATAATAAAAAGAACCTCAAAGACCTTACACTAATAATAAGATGAACCTCAAAGGCCTTACACTAATAATAACAAGAACCTCAAAGACCTTACACTAATAATAACAAGAACCTCAAAGACCTTACACTAATAATAAGATAAACCTCAAAGACCTCACACTAATAATAACAAGAACCTCAAAGACCTTACACTAATAATAAGAAGAACCTCAAAGACCTCACACTAATAATAACAAGAACCTCAAAGACCTTACACTAATAACAAGAAGAACCTGCACTGCCATGTATGGAAGTATTGTGTTATCCATACTTCCCACGTTGCCTCGCATGTGTCTGCTGTGATTTCTACCACTTCTGACATATCAATATCTTCTTCGTCACATATTTCTCAGACATGGGAATTTCAAAATGTATCGTCCTTCGTATCCTTACATTTAACTAATATATACATATGTCAACAATAGAGGGTCGAGTCGTGAGTTAGAGCGGAGTGCCCTTAAAGAGAGTCTGCTCTACATACAATAATAGAGGGTCGAGTCCTGAGTTAGAGCGGAGTGCCCTTAAAGAGAGTCTGCTCTACATACAATAATAGAGGGTCGAGCCCTGAGTTAGAGCGGAGTGCCCTTAAAGAGAGTCTGCTCTACATACAATAATAGAGGGTCAAGTCCTGAGTTAGAGCGGAGTGCCCTTAAAGAGAGTCTGCTCTATATACAATAATAGAGGGTCGAGCCCTGAGTTAGAGCGGAGTGCCCTTAAAGAGAGTCTGCTCTACATACAATAATAGAGGGTCGAGTCCTGAGTTAGAGCGGAGTGCCCTTAAAGAGAGTCTGCTCTACATACAATAATAGAGGGTCGAGTCCTGAGTTAGAGCGGAGTGCCCTTAAAGAGAGTCTGCTCTACATACAATAATAGAGGGTCGAGTCCTGAGTTAGAGCGGAGTGCCCTTAAAGAGAGTCTGCTCTACATACAATAATAGAGGGTCGAGTCCTGAGTTAGAGCGGAGTGCTCTTAAAGAGAGTCTGCTCTACATACAATAATAGAGGGTCGAGTCCTGAGTTAGAGCGGAGTGCCCTTAAAGAGAGTCTGCTCTCCATATAAATTGTCTTTTTATTACTATTATATTCTTATCATTAATCAGAAGATCTTTATTTTTCATAATAATCAATATAATTTGACAGCTGTCCCTTCTTTATCTGATTATAAGACATAACAATGTATGTATGTGAGATGACTTTTCAGTTGAAAAGTTAATTGATCAATTAAAAATCTTGCTGTTTGTGATGGTATTTCGCATTAATTTACAAATTTGTGAAAGATATATGAAAATTAATTAAGAATGGTACATGCATTGAAATTAAAAAAATCAAAAATTTAAATCCTGACCATTTATCGAAACAACAAAATACAATTAACGCATTAACACAATTTGAAAATTGTACATAATTTTTTATAAGACCTTTTGGTGTGTTGTACTGCGAGATTTAACTTAAGTTGTCGACGTATTGGTGTGTTGTACTGCGAGATTTGACTTAAATTGTCGACCTTTTGGTGTGTTGTACTGCGAGATTCGACTTAAGTTGTTGACGTTTTGGTGTGTTGTACTGAGAGATTCCACTTAAGTTGTCGACGTTTTGGTGTGTTGTACTGAGAGATTTGATTTAAGTTGTCGACGTTTTAGTGTGTTGCACTGCGAGATTTGACTTAAGTCGTCGACGTTTTGAAAAGTGTGAAAGGAAAAGTAAATGTGATACTCGTATATGGGCGAGTAATGAAAGATCAGAATAATTTAAAGAATTCTGCGCTTTAGGTAGTATTTTTTCAGGAAAGATCACGAGAGAAATCAAACAGCATGTAGCTATAGGAAACAAAATTAATGAGGCACTAAAACATACGATCACAGAAGTATTTTAGTACCAAGTTTAATATATGAGAATGAAACTTGATTAATATATGAGAATGAAACAAGACAAAAGAGTCGAATGCAATAGAAATCCATACACTTAGAAGAATACAAAGAGTGACGGAATGAAGAGATTAGGGACGAATGTGAACTTAAGGGTGACGATGTGAAGTAAGATGAAGAAGAGCACTCTAAGATGGTTTGGACATGTGGAACGAATGAATGAAGAAAGACTAACAAATATAGAGTGCAAATGTGAATGAAAGGTGTGATAGAGGAAGATCAAGGAAAGATTGGTTAGATCAGTGTATGATACTTTGAAAGAAAGAAATTTTAAAATTCAAGTGAATGGTTTGAATTGTACGAAAAGGTGTCTCGTCTCTGCCTACCTCACAGGGAGACAGCGTGACGGTATGTATGTAAATATATCAAGATATAACATTTTCTTCAGTCAAGATTTAATGCGTCGGTTGAAAGATTTGATCTGATCCATTGCGGATGTCTGGAGCATTATCCTTCCAATCCAATTGATCTGATCCATTGCGGATGTCTGGAGCATTATCCTTCCAATCCAATTGATCTGATCCATTGCGGATGTCTGGAGCATTATCCTTCCAATCCAATTGATCTGATCCATTGCGGATGTCTGGAGCATTATCCTTCCAATCCATTTGATCTGATCCATTGCGGATGTCTGGAGCATTATCCTTCCAATCCAATTGATCTGATCCATTGCGGATGTCTGGAGCATTATCCTTCCAATCCAATTGATCTGATCCATTGCGGATGTCTGGAGCATTATCGTTCCAATCCAATTGACGAGACAAAATATAAACTAAACGGGGCGACCAGCAGAGCCGAGTCTGTTAACAGGCAAACATAGGTATTTGCCTAGGGGTGGCATACCAAAGAGGACGTCTCGAGATTCGTAAAAATATGTACAAGAACAAATGGAATTAATGCTTTATGGAAGGAAGAATGTTTTCACTTCTTCTTCTTCTTCCCAGTGTCATGTCAGGTCCCCCCAACGTTGAATATCACCTAAGAGTAGGCGTCTTTGTCCCCGGCAGCCCGAAAAAGATCCTCAACGCTCCTAATACCAGTCCAATCACGTATATTGCGGAGCCAGGAGATTTGCCTCCTGCCAACACCTCTTCGACCCTCTATCTTGCCTTGGATGATCAGGTGCAGTCATTTGTACTTTTCTCCTCTAAGTACATGACCCAAATAGGACACCTTTCGGATTTTAATATTAGTCAGCAACTCTCTATCAACTCTGGCTCTTTGAAGAACCCTCGTGTTGCTGACCATATCCGTCCAGGGTATCCGTAGCATTCTCCGGTGCATCCACATTTCAAATGATTCCAGTCGGTCCATACTACCAACTTTGAGGGTCCATGATTCCACGGTCCATGCAATAACACTGACCAAACGTAGCATTTGACTAACCGTTGTCGAAGTTTCAAGTTTAGATTTTCATCGCAGAATGTGTTCACTACAGTTCACATTTAAAATCTAATGATAACCATGACTGTCCAATGCTACAGCTTATCAAACTAATTATTTACAAAAAAATAGTAACTGTTTACCCAAATATTTACATTATTTTATCTAACATATGCATACCATTAACTAACTTTTCTGCTGAACCAAGTATTACATTATTGAAATTATATTTAATATCCACGCTTAAACAAAACAGACTAAACACATTAGCCATATTATCAATAGAATCAGACATAACAGGGAATATGGACTTCAATTAAATCATAAATAAATTTGAGATAAAGAAAGCAAGACGTAAACTGCAGTGGTTTATTGTGTGGCATGAAATATATTATTATTCGAAACGTAAAGGGTAAGCATTATTTTTATAGTACCCGGCGGTAAGCAATACACATTGGGCTTAAGAAAGAGACTGTCGCACGATGGGACTGACAAATTGCGACGGAATACGTGTATGAATGACAGAGACGACAGTCTATTTCTTAAGCTCGATGTGTATTACTTACCGCCGGGTATTGTAATTAAGTATTTGGCGGGTTTGGAGTGGTGCAAATTGCAAACTGCTTTAACCACTTGACAGTATTGCCTGAGCGTGACTCAAGCATGAAGTTTCTTTTTATACCGACGAGCCCGAGCCTCGTTCGGGCCAATCTTGTTTCGACTTGTTAAGAGTGTTTCTCCCGAGCGTCGTTCGGACAGATCTTGTTTCAACTTGTTTTCTCCGAACGGAATATATTTTCGTATAGAATTTATTCGTTCACAGTTCGTCGTTGTGTTACGTCGCGTGTTAAAAATCCAACTGTTAAGTGGTTAAGGCGCAGTCTATACAAATGCGGCACTGTCGATCGACCAGTCAATAACTCCTTATCAATTTATTAAATGGAGGGTAAATATCTGGTCCACATTTTCATGAAGATAAATATATAATTTAATTGCAATAAGATAAACTTCAACTCTCCCATTTAAACGCAAAAAATTAAACTCAATGACAAATATAAGTGAAAACATTTATTGTAAATAAAACAAATCTCATCACGTTGTATCCCTTGCACAGTAGGCGGAGAGAACAGATCTCTAAACATTTTTATCCAAGCATACAACTTACGCCTCCTCTACATTAATACATCTTGTCATGCACAATCTTCTTTTATTCATACTTCTCACTTTAGATTATTTAAAAATCTTAGCCGTTTGAATCAGTTACGTTTTGCTCGGTTTATCTGTTCCATGCACGCCTTACACTTCTGCTTGTATATTCACTTAGGCCTCGGCCACACAGGAAGGAACGTCGCTTGGTGCTTAGAGCTACGCTGCGAACTACGTGACATATCCTAGCGAACCAACATACACCATACCATCGCAATGGCCACACTGCATGCTTCACGCCACGCTACGTGACGATTAGTCACCTAATGAATCTCCTAGCGAACAGACCTGTTGGTTAATTTTATTGTGTCACCAAGTGATTTTACAAGATGGAGGATGTTTTATTCCACAATTCTTCGCAGAGAAGTTGAAACTCTCCACTCCATGCTTCTAGATAAATTAACATTATGCACCCAACAAGTTCGAATTTGAGATTTTCAAAATTTTAAACTTAAATTCTCTGAGAGAAGTAGCTTTCTGAGTTTTGAGAGTGGCATCGTTTGTTCACTCAACCGCTCCCAAATGTCTTTGTGCGAAGCACTTTGATGTGCCCAAGCCTGAAGTCACCTAGTCTATTAGTCACGTAGCACCGAGCTTAGTATTAAGCGAAGCACTTTGGTGTGGCCTTAGGCCTTAGTCATTCTTTCGTCAATCAGTCTATCCACATGTCTAAACAATCTTAAAGTTCCATTCTTCATCTTACTTAAAACATACATTCATCTCTAATGTCTTCATTCCGCCATCTTTCGTCAATCCACAAATTTTCCTTTCAAGGCACTTATCTCCACAGCATTAATTTTAAATTTATCCTTCTGCCAAGTTCAAGTTTCAGTTCTATAAATCAAGGTGGGCACCAACACACCATTATGTATTGTCATTCAATATGTCCACAACCGAGTCAGCTACCGCATTGTACTCTCGGCACATTCTTACTACTGGGTCATAGAAGTTGATGTTACTTCTAAAATATAGCTAGACTGAACAAAACACATCTAAGACAGTAATAGGGAACACTTCGGTCAATAGCTTCCAGAGTCGCAGGTGAGTCTAGAAAACCATTTGAGACTTTATAAAGAAATACAAATCAAGGGTACGTCTACGAGACTCAATCGACTGAAGATCGAAAAAGGACAATCTATCACTGTGCGACCCAATAACACTTAGTTTAACCCTACGATACAGACATCATGAAAATAGTCACAAATTTCTAAGTGCCCATAAATCAATTCAGGTGGAAAGACTTCTGAAAGTATGTTTAAAACCGGGATACCAATAATAAACTAGTAAAACCGGGATACCAATAATAAACAAGTAAGTACAGTACCCGGCAGTAAGTAATACACATCGGGCTTAAGAAAGAGACTGTCAGCCATAATCGGCTAATTTCGGCTTTGTAGAGCGTCGTCTCTGTCATTCATACACGTGTTCTGTCGCGATTTGCCAGTCGTTGTCAAGCATTCTAGGAACAGAGACGACGCTCTACAAAGCCGAAGTTAGCCGATTATGGCAGACAGTCTCTTTCTTAAGCCCGATGTGTATTACTTACCGCCGGGTACTTGTATATCATTTACCAGATTTAGCATCGGTCATACATAACTCTCAAACATACAGTATCCTGTCAGCATCTTAAAAATAGTACTCCAATTTACTATAATTTTTTTTAAATAATAACAGAAGACATTTGTATCTTTAGGAGACAACTCAGAAAAGTAATAGCCTAATAATCTATTTGTAAAATTAAAATAAGTGATATATTTTTTGAGCAGAAAGAAAACAGAGTATCTGTACCTATCATTTGAGAACACAAATGCTGTCACTCTCGTAATGCAAATGGATGGAGAAACATTACCAAATTGTGACTCCTTTAAGTATCTTGGGTCACTCATCTATAGCGATGGAGGATGTGCAGCAGATGTAACACATAGAATTAGTGTGGGATGGATGAAGTTTAGATCAATGACGGGAGTTCTATGTGATCCGAAAATGCCAGTAAAGTTAAAAGGAAAAGTATACCAAATGATTGTCAGACCCGCACTCCTCTGGACAATGTATAACTCTTACTCCAGGCAACTAGAAACTGCTGAAATGCACATGCTAAGATGGTCAGCTGGTGTGTCCCTAAGAGACAAAATAAAAAGCTCACGCATTCGTGGAAGCCTAGGTGTTATAGACATCAACAGTAAGATGGAGGAGATGCGATTGAGATGGTATGAGCACGTTGGACGCAGAGCACCTGATCACATTGTGAACCAGGCAATCTCCATGGATTTTCCTCGAATAACAACCAGAGGAAGACCAAAGAATTCATGGGTGGTGCAAAAAGATAACCTGATACAGAGGCACGGCCTGGGGGACGTAGTCCGGGACAGAAGAGCATACAACCTGAGGACGAGGAGAGCTGACCCCGACAGTCTTTGCAGACAGTGAGTTGGGATGGAGCCAGGGAGAACATATATTTTTTTTAATCATTTCACATTAATAATTAAAAAATATAGTCCTATATTATATTAAGCTTTTACAAGAAAAACACTTGAAATTTTACAGAAGAGCACTATCAAAAAGATATTCCATGGGCTAGTTGGTAAGATGCCTGTCTTCCGATCCAGAAGTTACGGGTTCGATTCCCATGGAACCCAGTTTTTTTTTAAATAATTCCAGCCTGGTTTCCACTTAAGGCCTCTTTAACATCTTACTGGTTGGTTAGAAGAGATTTCCACATGGCAATCAGTCCATCAATTACATTGTATACAATGAAAGTGTAATAAAAAAGGTAAAAAACATTGTCAAAAATCTATCTGTAACATTCAAAAAATATATTTTTCGGTTTTGATTTATATATTTTTGTTTTTTTTTTTATGATAAATTATATTTTGCACAAATATTGTTAAATTACCCAAATACGAGTTACAATGTTTTGCTTCGAATTATTTTTTTTGTTTGTTTTGATTCATACATTTTTATGTATATTTTTTAAGACACGTAAATTCTAATATTTACTCAAAAATATTATTTTTTTCCAGACATTTGTTGAACTATAAGGTGTTAATATTATTCCGATGTTATGACTAATCGGCCACTCCATTTTTCGACTGGATTTAAAATCGTCAACGGAAAAAGCGTAAAATATGTTTTGTTGCATTTTGAACGGTAAAAGAAACCGTCGTCGGTTCAAATCGCGAGGACTCGGCTAGGGGCAAGTGGCGAGGGAGTAGCTTTGCCGTGCCGTGCCGTGCTGTGCAGCGCCCGCGCTAGTTACAAGTACGAGTATGTACCAAGGAGCGCGAGTTTGCGTCATACTTCTGTTCTGCTCCGTTCTGTTGCCATTCCCCGAGCCGTGACCTTGAGTCTCGTCTAATCGAGCTACCCACGAAGGTTGCCCATTACCCATTGCATCCATAACTAGGTGCATTAAATAAAACTGCAACTAGAACGGAACAAAAAAAATACATCCGAAAACCGTCGCTACAAAGAACAAAGGCCAGATACTAATTACGACTTGAATAAAAATAAAAAACACAACAAACATTTATAAAATCCATTTTAAAAAATCGTCTCGGACAAAACAAGACGAAAAACAAAGTGAAACAACGATAAATACGCATTGCGTAATTTTCAATGGCAAAAATACAACGCAAAAAGTTGTAGGTTTGTAAACAGAAGAGCTGTGATATAGAATTATCGACACTTACCGAGCACAAATTCCCATTGTTCGCATCCCAGGGATCGCTCAGGGACCACTTCTAAGTCCAACATTGTATAATTGTCCTAATTAATCGCTAAATAACAAACACTGAACACAATATAACGCGATTGCAGCGATTTTCCGCCGCTCCGAGTAACACTTTCTTTGTTTGGCAACTTCAGATTACGACCATTTTGTATTTGTCAGAGGAACTGTCATTAAACAGCTGATCGGGGCAGGCGCGGAGCGCGAAGCGGGCGCGCAACACTAAATATTATCCGAACTTGAATACTGCCGAGTAGAGTATGATACATACTAACTATACTACATATACTGTATCGCCGCTAAGTCGAGCTACGGGAAGCTAGAGGACTGGGGTGAGAGCGAGTGCAGCTCGGCAAACACATTCGATCCAGACAGTATCAGGCATGCGCTTTGCCGTTTAATATTTATGAGCTAAATATCATTTGAATCGTCTTCATTACGTAGTACATAAGATTGTATTGAACGAGTATTACACTTTCGTTGCATACAACATTTTAAAAGACTTGACCAGAAAACTTCAAATCCTACCCGTTCCATAGCGTGTGGAGCTGCCCGGGTTTAAATGTTGCAGAGAATATTATATTTATTGTATTACACGTTCGTTGTATACAGTGCAACCTGGCGGGCTTATTGGCATGTGGCAATATCTTCCAACCAACCAGAAAGTGGGCTCAAGTGACTGGAATACTTTTTTTTAAATCTGAGTTTCAATGGGAATCGAATTCGCAACCTCCGGGCTGGGAGATAAACGTCTTACGAACTAAGATCCAGATGTCGTTATTGTTTCGGGAAAAAATCTGAACACGTAATACTAACAAATTCAACACTAGTTTATGTCATATACACATACCACCACGCCGTCTTCCAGTCGAAGTAGACAGAGAGCGCCAGATTTTCCTGTCGTAACATACATATTTCTTCATTTTTTACTATTTCTCTGATTTTCCATATTTCCTTCTTTCAAAATATCATACACTTAATCCAACCATACTTTCCTTGATCTTCATCTACCACGCATTCCACTGGCATTTGCTCAGTACATTTGTTTTGTTTGTTTTTCTTCATTCGGTCGTTCAACGTGTTCAAACCATCTGAGTATATATTTTACTTTATCCAACTTTTAGTTCACATTAAACCCTAATCACGTCATTCCATATTTTGTAATATTTTATTCCTTAATAAATAAAACACATAGTTACAAAACAGAACTTCAACAAAGCATTTATTTATTTTTAATTAGTTTAAGAAATCTACCATATAATGTGCCATAGAAACTATTTTGAAAATTTTAATTGAAAATGCCGCTTAAGTAAAAGATTATATTAGAATGTAGTAAGTGAAAAGAATCGAGATAAAACAATATGTTGCTTGATCCTCTACTTAAGGCGACAAAGAAATAATACGATTATTAACCTTTCCCTTCCTGTGCTAAAAAAATCCACCCGTTCCGGTGATGTGTATTCAATACACATCAATACACATGTAAAAAAGAGCGATTTAAAATCGGAAAAATAAGAATATTCATAGCCAATCGCTTAAATTAATTAAATTTGAAGTTAAAAAGAGAGAAGCGAGATAACTGAGATTCTATTTTTTGCGTTCCCATATACCGAAGTTTAGTGAGAGTGAGACGTGAATAGCGTCGCTTCCTCGCCCATAGCGGTTTTTTAGAATGAATATACCTACGTCACAAACTGGCACACGTTTGATTGTATTGATGAACTTATTCCCGACTTTCGCAAAATATATCTGATGTGTCCGATATGTGCTAATTATTATATATATTATCACAAAATATCTGTGATGTGTTTGATAAGTGCTAATTATTATTTATATTTTTTTTTCATTCAATGCGCAAATGTATTACGGAGGAATATTTAAAATCTGACCCCAGTATTTTTTATATTTATAGAGATATTAAAGTTTTTAGAAGCAATGTGTACTAGTTACACATCACAGGACAGGAATGATTAATACTGCACGCTGATTATAAGCCTTTGTCGTTGTTAGCAAATCAGATAGCTACAAAACTTAATTAAAATCCAGGAAAGGTTTTCCATATGTGCAATCTTCAAGATCAACAAATTATATATAATTTTTATGCTGTAGTAATGAAGGAATATTAAAATTAGCTTTTCTATCAAACATTTATAAATGTTTCTTTTTAAATTATTTGTATTGCAAAAATTGTTATGATAGTTTCCATCATATTTATAAATATTTTACCGTAGTAAAATTTTGTAGTCTCGAATGATGTGAATTTTATATTTTCGTTAGCAAAAATATAATCGAATAAGAGTTTTGAAACAGATACAACAAACAATTTTACCGAAGTTTGTGATGAAAACAATTTTACCGAAATACTAAGATGAAACTCCGTAAAATGTTCAATTTAATTATTTTCAATTTAATTCTCCGTCTATTGAATTAACAGCTCCACCTCTGTGCGTGTTACGAATGACGCGTGCGCACAACGTTATTTGTTTCGCACAAAGCTTTATACCGGTACTGATTTGTTTTGTTTCTTTTTTCACGAGAAAAATAAAAGAGACAACGTCAACCTACGTCATGATTCTTCGTTAAAAACTGCCAATGGAAAATTTTCGTAAACAGAAAATGACGTCCGTCGAGTGTTTGTGGGTTGGCGAGAAAAATATTTTTTTCCGTTTGAAGTGAAATGATATAAATAATGTGTAGCTGCGATAAGTTCGGCGCAGCTACATAAATACAAATAAAGATTGCGTTAGAATGATAACAATACGCCTACACGAGAGATATAAAAGCGATAATAACACAAACTCGGCAGATTTCTGCGCTCGGCTGATATTCAAATGTCAATATTTCTGAAGATGTCGCTGACGTACCTATTTGATCGATTTCGGAAAAAAGTATTTCTCTTGTCTATGGTCCATTTTAATACATTAAAATTACATAATATAATTAAGAATTTTATAGTTCAAGATTATTTGAACTGAACAAGCAATTCGGATTAGGTGTTTGAACTATCCTGATATAGCTTAATGTCACTTTCAGGCACGCATTTCTATCGCATTTCCTTCCGTGGTTGCAGTCCTAAGACTGGTTTGCAGCAATTTGAACTCTTCTCCTCCATTCCCTCCTGTCCTGTGCGGCTCTTTTTAAGTCTGTATATGTTGAGCAGCGCACGTCCACCAACAGGTCCTCCAGGTACTCTCGGCGTGGGCGTCCCCTAGAGTTTGTCCCCTCGGTTATACCCTCCATTATGGCATGCAAGAGGCCCTCTTGTCGTATTATATGACCGATCCATCTTGCACGCCTTTCGGACAGGATCCTGAGCAGGTGCCTTCCTCCTTCGATTCGTTGGAGAACCTCTTCATTTGTGATGCGGTCTCTCCAAGAAATTCCTAATAGTCTTCTATAGGACCACATCTCAAAAGCCTCTAGTCTTCGTCTATCTCTTTCGGATAGGCACCATGTCTCGCAGCCGTACATCAAGATACTCCATACATAGGTCTTGATGAGGAGTATTCTCAGTTTTAGGTCTATATTATTTGATTCTATTATTTTCGACCTTTTATTAAATGCAAGTCTAGCCTGATGTATACGGCTGTCGACCTCGCTCTTGGACCGACCGTCCCATGTTATTTTGCTCCCGAGGTAGACAAACTCCTTGGTGTTCTTTAGTGGTTTACCCGACATCACTATTCTCATCTGGTGCTGCGCTCGGCCTACAGTCAGCAGCTTTGTTTTGTCTTTATTTATCTTCATACTGTAGTTATCTTGAAGAATGCTTTCCATAGTTGTTAAGGCCTCTTGTAGTTCCTCTTCACTTTCAGCAACCATAGCAATATCGTCAGCGAACCTTATCATGTCCACCTTTTGCCCGTGTATCTTTACACCTTCTCTGTGACTCATTCTCTCTCTCAAGTCGTCAATCGCGCTCTGTATATAGGCGTTAAAAAGAACAGGTGACAGAGAGCATCCCTGCCTTACCCCTTGCATCTATCGCATTTACTTGCCTCATTTTATTCATTTATCACGTCCACGTTTCACTCCTATCAATGCTGGTACTAATGCGCTATTATGAAGCATCACATTGTCAAATCTTGATATTGTTCGGTTTGAATACATGTATTATAATGCCACATTGACATTCTTTTCTATCGCAACTCGTTGTTCAATACATACATCGTCCCTCCTTTTGCGGAACTGAGCAGCACCTTAACTGTCTGAATGAATACCTGTACATTATTCAATGTTGTGTATGATCATTATCATCGCCATATTTCATTACATTAATGAACACTCCATTTACTTTTACGCTCTTTGGTTCATTAAAAAAAATGAATAGAGGCTAAATAGAGGGTCGAAAATTTTCAAATAAATTAGAAATAAACCTGTAACCAGCGAGCTATAGTTCGGAAATTGTAGGATGAGTCCTGTGACAGCTCACAAATTTGCCCCAATACAACCTTGTAACGATGTTCAGTAATTTTAATTATTTTATCAACTTTAATATAAGCCTCAATTCTAATAAATAGCAAGTTATTTAGGTAAATACATTACATAAGGTTGTATTGGGGCAAATTTGTGAGCTGTCACAGGACTCATCCTAGAATTTCCGAACTATAGAAGACATGCGTCTGTCTTACCAACCATGATACGGAGGACGTGACATATGTAAGTTCCTTAAAAACCATGATACCATTTGGTCCAATTTACATAATTGTTCGTTTTAATGTAATTGGAACGGTTTGATTAGAAAGCGTTGAGCAGTGTCCCAGCTCGAGGGACAGGTGAACTGAACAGGCGACAGTTGCTGGATGATCCGCTGGTCCAGCAATTGACCCCGCTGCCCCCGGCAATGTCCCGCCACCTTGTAACGTGTAACTAATTACTCATCAACCTAAATAAATACATCTCAGACATTCCAGGACTATGATGACATACTAATGTACTACTAGAATAGCGGCACACTGTTTACGCTGTACGATATTATAACGGGTGTCCCAATAAGAATGCAGGAGTGGAATTTTCTCATCAACAACTCAATTGTTTCGCGCGGAGTATGACAGATTGCGCCATTCTGCTGGAAACATGTGTCTTTCAGATCCATAACGTCCAATGGCCACGAAAACTCCTTTCAGCATGTTGCGATAACCTACGCCATTTACAGTTATACTCAAGAAAATAATGCATGGTCCCGGTGACGTTTGAAATGTCACGTCTCAAAGGGATGGGGTAAACTCGTTTTTTTTTTACAAATCGAATCGTTTTTTCATAAATCGAAAAATTGTTTTTCTCTTAACTGACGTTTTAATTGCTAATTTTTATTATACTGACTTTATAACGTATTGTATGATTTGTATCTATCTTTAAATAGGCCAAGATCCACTATGAATTAATACTAATTACGAACATTTAGTTTTATGTAAATATAAAAAAAACGAAAATCCAACTATCGTGCACCCCATCCCTAGCCAATGCGGACTAACGTAGTGACTTTTGACGAACGTCGCCAAATAATATTCAATTCTAACAAACTGCCATATTTTTACTAATTTGTAACAAGATGTATTAATTTGTCATTATTGTTAGTTTTATGTAATGTATTTACCTAAATAACTTGCTATTTATTAGAATCGAGGCTTACTATATATTAAAGTTGATAAAATAATTAAAATTACTGAACGTCGTTAGAAGGTTGTATTGGGGTAAATTTGTGAGACGTTACAAGGACCATGCTACATTTTCTTTAGTATAATGCATTACCGGCCACTTTTTCTCCGCCAGCCCAAAATCCACACCAAACAGTGACTCGTGGCGCATGCATTGACTTCTCGAGGATTCTCTACGCCGTAAGTCCGACAGTTTTGTTTGTTCACGTACGTTTTAGTCGAAAGTCGCCTCATCGCTAAAAAGGATTTTCTTAAAAAAATTGCCGTGAACTTGTTGATTTAGCAACATCCAATTGACAAATGCACGGTACTGTAAAAGATCTGTTCGCTGCAGTTCTTGCCTCAGTCAAATCTTGTAAGGATTCAGATGCAGACCTTTCGTGAAAATTCGCCGCGTAGTGCTTCTCGAAATGTCCAATTGCTGCGAACGATGGCAACCTGAAATTCCTGAACTCTCGGCAACACTTTCAGTCACTGTGGCAATGTTTTCAATAGACCGGCCGGTACGATGACGCACTGATGTTTTCAATAGACCGGCCGGTACGATGACGCACTGATGTTTTCAATAGACCGGCCGGTACGATGACGCACTATTGTTTTCACGTCCACAATCGAACTAGTTTTCTTGAATTTCTCGATCGATCTTTGAACTATAGACTGATTTGGTATATTTCGTAGATCGAAAATTGCACGCAATTTGCGAACTGTTTTCGAAAAACATTCCCAATATTTGTCAAGTTTTCACAATAATAATGTGTTGTTCGTTCGTGTAGCGTTCCATGACTACTAATTGCAATGTATCTATATGACAGCTGTGAAGCTTTCAGCGTCATGTAGGATTCCATGACTACTAATTGCAATGTATCTACATGACAGCTGTGAAGCTTTCAGCGTCGCATAATCGATAAAACGAAAATGGCGCACAATTCAAATATTGCCATCTTGTTGGAACATCCTACATATTATTTGGAAATATCCTAATGGCACTGCTGGACATTTGAAAATCTGAAATCAATGCTCTGATGTACGGTCGCAAAGAAAGGGCATCTATAGTATGTTAACTGGCAAGTCTCGAGAATATGATTGAGCTGTCTCGCGATAGTCGATAGAAAACGCTCTGATGTACGGTGGCAATGATAAGAAGGGGCATCTATAGTATGTTAACTGGCAAGTCTCGACAATATGATTGAGCTGTCTCGCGATAGTCGATAGAAAACGCTCTGATGTACGGTCGCAATGATAAGAAGGGACATCTATAGTATGTTAACTGGCAAGTCTCGAGAATATGATTGAGCTGTCTCGCGATAGTCGATAGAAAACGCTCTGATGTACGGTGGCAATGATAAGAAGGGACATCTATAGTATGTTAACTGGCAAGTCTCGAGAATATGATTGAGCTGTCTCGCGATAGTCGATTGAAAACGCTCTGATGTACGGTCGCAATGATAAGAAGGGACATCTATAGTATGTTAACTGGCAAGTCTCGAGAATATGATTGAGCTGTCTCGCGATAGTCGATTGAAAACGCTCTGATGTACGGTCGCAATGATAAGAAGGGACATCTATAGTATGTTAACTGGCAAGTCTCGAGAATATGATTGAGCTGTCTCGCGATAGTCGATTGAAAACGCTCTGATGTACGGTCGCAATGATAAGAAGGGACATCTATAGTATGTTAACTGGCAAGTCTCGAGAATATGATTGAGCTGTCTCGCGATAGTCGATTGAAAACGCTCTGATGTACGGTCGCAATGATAAGAAGGGACATCTATAGTATGTTAACTGGCAAGTCTCGAGAATATGATTGAGCTGTCTCGCGATAGTCGATAGAAAACGCTCTGATGTACGGTCGCAATGATAAGAAGGGACATCTATAGTATGTTAACTGGCAAGTCTCGAGAATATGATTGAGCTGTCTCGCGATAGTCGATAGAAAACGCTCTGATGTACGGTCGCAATGATAAGAAGGGACATCTATAGTATGTTAACTGGCAAGTCTCGAGAATATGATTGAGCTGTCTCGCGATAGTCGATTGAAAACGCTCTGATGTACGGTCGCAATGATAAGAAGGGACATCTATAGTATGTTAACTGGCAAGTCTCGAGAATATGATTGAGCTGTCTCGCGATAGTCGATTGAAAACGCTCTGATGTACGGTCGCAATGATAAGAAGGGACATCTATAGTATGTTAACTGGCAAGTCTCGAGAATATGATTGAGCTGTCTCGCGATAGTCGATAGAAAACGCTCTGATGTACGGTCGCAATGATAAGAAGGGACATCTATAGTATGTTAACTGGCAAGTCTCGAGAATATGATTGAGCTGTCTCGCGATAGTCGATTGAAAACGCTCTGATGTACGGTCGCAATGATAAGAAGGGACATCTATAGTATGTTAACTGGCAAGTCTCGAGAATATGATTGAGCTGTCTCGCGATAGTCGATAGAAAACGCTCTGATGTACGGTCGCAATGATAAGAAGGGACATCTATAGTATGTTAACTGGCAAGTCTCGAGAATATGATTGAGCTGTCTCGCGATAGTCGATAGAAAACGCTCTGATGTACGGTCGCAATGATAAGAAGGGACATCTATAGTATGTTAACTGGCAAGTCTCGAGAATATGATTGAGCTGTCTCGCGATAGTCGATTGAAAACGCTCTGATGTACGGTCGCAATGATAAGAAGGGACATCTATAGTATGTTATTAACTGGCAAGTCTCGAGAATATGATTGAGCTGTCTCGCGATAGTCGATTGAAAACGCTCTGATGTACGGTCGCAATGATAAGAAGGGACATCTATAGTATGTTAACTGGCAAGTCTCGAGAATATGATTGAGCTGTCTCGCGATAGTCGATAGAAAACGCTCTGATGTACGGTCGCAATGATAAGAAGGGACATCTATAGTATGTTAACTGGCAAGTCTCGAGAATATGATTGAGCTGTCTCGCGATAGTCGATTGAAAACGCTCTGATGTACGGTCGCAATGATAAGAAGGGACATCTATAGTATGTTATTAACTGGCAAGTCTCGAGAATATGATTGAGCTGTCTCGCGATAGTCGATTGAAAACGCTCTGATGTACGGTCGCAATGATAAGAAGGGACATCTATAGTATGTTAACTGGCAAGTCTCGAGAATATGATTGAGCTGTCTCGCGATAGTCGATTGAAAACGCTCTGATGTACGGTCGCAATGATAAGAAGGGACATCTATAGTATGTTAACTGGCAAGTCTCGAGAATATGATTGAGCTGTCTCGCGATAGTCGATTGAAAACGCTCTGATGTACGGTCGCAATGATAAGAAGGGACATCTATAGTATGTTAACTGGCAAGTCTCGAGAATATGATTGAGCTGTCTCGCGATAGTCGATTGAAAACGCTCTGATGTACGGTCGCAATGATAAGAAGGGACATCTATAGTATGTTAACTGGCAAGTCTCGAGAATATGATTGAGCTGTCTCGCGATAGTCGATAGAAAACGCTCTGATGTACGGTCGCAATGATAAGAAGGGACATCTATAGTATGTTAACTGGCAAGTCTCGAGAATATGATTGAGCTGTCTCGCGATAGTCGATTGAAAACGCTCTGATGTACGGTCGCAATGATAAGAAGGGACATCTATAGTATGTTATTAACTGGCAAGTCTCGAGAATATGATTGAGCTGTCTCGCGATAGTCGATTGAAAACGCTCTGATGTACGGTCGCAATGATAAGAAGGGACATCTATAGTATGTTAACTGGCAAGTCTCGAGAATATGATTGAGCTGTCTCGCGATAGTCGATAGAAAACGCTCTGATGTACGGTCGCAATGATAAGAAGGGACATCTATAGTATGTTAACTGGCAAGTCTCGAGAATATGATTGAGCTGTCTCGCGATAGTCGATTGAAAACGCTCTGATGTACGGTCGCAATGATAAGAAGGGACATCTATAGTATGTTATTAACTGGCAAGTCTCGAGAATATGATTGAGCTGTCTCGCGATAGTCGATTGAAAACGCTCTGATGTACGGTCGCAATGATAAGAAGGGACATCTATAGTATGTTAACTGGCAAGTCTCGAGAATATGATTGAGCTGTCTCGCGATAGTCGATTGAAAACGCTCTGATGTACGGTCGCAATGATAAGAAGGGACATCTATAGTATGTTATTAACTGGCAAGTCTCGAGAATATGATTGAGCTGTCTCGCGATAGTCGATTGAAAACGCTCTGATGTACGGTCGCAATGATAAGAAGGGACATCTATAGTATGTTAACTGGCAAGTCTCGAGAATATGATTGAGCTGTCTCGCGATAGTCGATTGAAAACGCTCTGATGTACGGTCGCAATGATAAGAAGGGACATCTATAGTATGTTAACTGGCAAGTCTCGAGAATATGATTGAGCTGTCTCGCGATAGTCGATTGAAAACGCTCTGATGTACGGTCGCAATGATAAGAAGGGACATCTATAGTATGTTAACTGGCAAGTCTCGAGAATATGATTGAGCTGTCTCGCGATAGTCGATAGAAAACGCTCTGATGTACGGTCGCAATGATAAGAAGGGACATCTATAGTATGTTAACTGGCAAGTCTCGAGAATATGATTGAGCTGTCTCGCGATAGTCGATTGAAAACGCTCTGATGTACGGTCGCAATGATAAGAAGGGACATCTATAGTATGTTAACTGGCAAGTCTCGAGAATATGATTGAGCTGTCTCGCGATAGTCGATTGAAAACGCTCTGATGTACGGTCGCAATGATAAGAAGGGACATCTATAGTATGTTATTAACTGGCAAGTCTCGAGAATATGATTGAGCTGTCTCGCGATAGTCGATTGAAAACGCTCTGATGTACGGTCGCAATGATAAGAAGGGACATCTATAGTATGTTAACTGGCAAGTCTCGAGAATATGATTGAGCTGTCTCGCGATAGTCGATTGAAAACGCTCTGATGTACGGTCGCAATGATAAGAAGGGACATCTATAGTATGTTAACTGGCAAGTCTCGAGAATATGATTGAGCTGTCTCGCGATAGTCGATTGAAAACGCTCTGATGTACGGTCGCAATGATAAGAAGGGACATCTATAGTATGTTAACTGGCAAGTCTCGAGAATATGATTGAGCTGTCTCGCGATAGTCGATTGAAAACGCTCTGATGTACGGTCGCAATGATAAGAAGGGACATCTATAGTATGTTAACTGGCAAGTCTCGAGAATATGATTGAGCTGTCTCGCGATAGTCGATAGAAAACGCTCTGATGTACGGTCGCAATGATAAGAAGGGACATCTATAGTATGTTAACTGGCAAGTCTCGAGAATATGATTGAGCTGTCTCGCGATAGTCGATTGAAAACGCTCTGATGTACGGTCGCAATGATAAGAAGGGACATCTATAGTATGTTAACTGGCAAGTCTCGAGAATATGATTGAGCTGTCTCGCGATAGTCGATTGAAAACGCTCTGATGTACGGTCGCAATGATAAGAAGGGACATCTATAGTATGTTAACTGGCAAGTCTCGAGAATATGATTGAGCTGTCTCGCGATAGTCGATTGAAAACGCTCTGATGTACGGTCGCAATGATAAGAAGGGACATCTATAGTATGTTAACTGGCAAGTCTCGAGAATATGATTGAGCTGTCTCGCGATAGTCGATTGAAAACGCTCTGATGTACGGTCGCAATGATAAGAAGGGACATCTATAGTATGTTAACTGGCAAGTCTCGAGAATATGATTGAGCTGTCTCGCGATAGTCGATAGAAAACGCTCTGATGTACGGTCGCAATGATAAGAAGGGACATCTATAGTATGTTAACTGGCAAGTCTCGAGAATATGATTGAGCTGTCTCGCGATAGTCGATTGAAAACGCTCTGATGTACGGTCGCAATGATAAGAAGGGACATCTATAGTATGTTAACTGGCAAGTCTCGAGAATATGATTGAGCTGTCTCGCGATAGTCGATTGAAAACGCTCTGATGTACGGTCGCAATGATAAGAAGGGACATCTATAGTATGTTATTAACTGGCAAGTCTCGAGAATATGATTGAGCTGTCTCGCGATAGTCGATTGAAAACGCTCTGATGTACGGTCGCAATGATAAGAAGGGACATCTATAGTATGTTAACTGGCAAGTCTCGAGAATATGATTGAGCTGTCTCGCGATAGTCGATTGAAAACGCTCTGATGTACGGTCGCAATGATAAGAAGGGACATCTATAGTATGTTAACTGGCAAGTCTCGAGAATATGATTGAGCTGTCTCGCGATAGTCGATTGAAAACGCTCTGATGTACGGTCGCAATGATAAGAAGGGACATCTATAGTATGTTAACTGGCAAGTCTCGAGAATATGATTGAGCTGTCTCGCGATAGTCGATAGAAAACGCTCTGATGTACGGTCGCAATGATAAGAAGGGACATCTATAGTATGTTAACTGGCAAGTCTCGAGAATATGATTGAGCTGTCTCGCGATAGTCGATAGAAAACGCTCTGATGTACGGTCGCAATGATAAGAAGGGACATCTATAGTATGTTAACTGGCAAGTCTCGAGAATATGATTGAGCTGTCTCGCGACAGTCGATTGAAAACGAAATTTGTCGATATGGAGCTGGTTGAATTTTAGTTATCAGTAAAGGGTAAATAACATTTGCTGGGTGCTACAAAGACATATCATAGTATAACTAACTTAAGTGGTTTTATTGTGATTTGACCAAAATGAAATCACTCATTTATTAAACCAGGAGATTATTAAATTAGTGGTTACAAATATGTCTTTTTCCGCACTTCTTCCGCCTTAAATGTTCCCCTGCAATATATATTCAAAGATAATACTACCTTGATCAAAAAGTTTTAGGACCGGCCACCGTGTGTCACTGTCAGTCACCCGATTGAAATTATTATTTTTTTTGTTAGGTTACCACATCTATCATTGACACTTCCCTCCAAATTTCAGCGTCATAGCTTGATATTTGTAAAAGTTACGCTGTACTGAGTACATCTACCTTTGTGCGTGTTTTCGATTTTTTACAAGTTTAAAAATGGCATCAACTGTGCATCAACGAGTTTGCATTAAATTTTGTGTAAAAAACGGATTTAACGGTCCGCACACCTTGGAAATGTTGGAGAAGTGTATTTTGGTGGCACGAACGCTTCAGAAGTGGTCGTGAGTCGGTCGAGGATGATGAACGCAGTGGCAGTCGAAAACCGGTGAAAACATCGATAAAATAAAAAAAATGTTGGCCGAAAACCGCAAATTGACCATCAGAGAGCTGGCAGAGGACTTGAACATCGCTTATGGATTCGCTCAAGACATTTTGGTTAGTGATTTGGGCCTCAGACGTGTCGCTGCAAAACTGGTGCCGAAAGACCTCAATTTCATGCAAAAAAAAGACCGCGTTGAAATCGCGAAAAACATGATTTCCATGAGTTTTTGACCAAAAACACCACGACTACTATCCAGCAGCCTTCAAATTCACCTGATCTGGCTCCCTGCGACTTTTTCCTGTTCAACCGACTTAAAAAACCGCTTCGCGGAACGCGTTACAGCACCCGAGAGGATGTCATGAAAAAATTGAAGACGGCTCTGATGGACATAACGAAAATTGAGTACCAGCGGTGTTTCGAGGATTGGATTAAGCGCTGGCGTAAGTGCGTTGCAGTCGATGGGGAGTACTTTGAAGGGGACCATATCGATTTTGATGAATAAACTTGTATTTTCGATTTTATGAATAAAGTCCTAAAACTTTTTGATCAAGGTAGTATACATTTCTCTTCGCATTATATGTTTAAAGTACTTCAGCTTTATCCTCTTGATGGTGGATAATAAATATTCAATAATAATGATGATAAAAGGACAGTTCACATTGTGTCATTTAGCGTGCAGACTCTCCTCATGGGAACAGACTCTCCTCATTGGAGCAGACTCTCCTCAAGGGAGCAGACTCTCCTCATGGGAGCAGATTCTCCTCAAGGGAGCAGACTCTCCCCAAGGGCGCTCTAACTAAAAATTTAAACCTACTATTATCGACAGATTAAAATATTTGGATTCATCCGTTTCAAGATATCATTACAGACTTTTTCAGCCCATGGAACTGTCAGTATTCTTCGAAAGCACAATATGTCAAAAGCTTTTAGTTTCTTTTTGGGGGCCAAAAAAACAATAATATGTAAATATTTGCACTTTTATAGCTCAAGGAACATAATTTAAAAAAAACAATAGTTTCCACAAACAATAAACAAATTCAAATTGGTATATATATTATGAACAAATGCTAATAAATGTGCATTTTAACGCAACAATCCACAAAAACAAAATAAGATCCCCGCCATTATTTATCTCTCAATGTGCAACAGCATTTTCGTATAGCTATTAAAGCAATACTCTGAGAAAGTAGCCATTCCTTCAGTGTGTCTTTGAGCTTTAAAATAGTGAATAACTTCTACTCATCTGGCAACGCGTTATACATCTAAAGTGCTAGCAAAATAGTAAATAACTTCCACTCATCTGGCAACGCGTTATTCATCCAAGGTGCTACTTCCACTCATCTGGCAACGCGTTATACATCCAAGGTGCTAGCAAAATAGTAAATAACTTCCACTCATCTGGCAACGCGTTATTCATCCAAGGTGCTACTTCCACTCATCTGGCAACGCGTTATACATCCAAGGTGCTAGCAAAATAGTAAATAACTTCCACTCATCTGACAACGCGTTATTCATCCAAGGTGCTACTTCCACTCATCTGGCAACGCGTTATACATCCAAGGTGCTAGCAAAATAGTAAATAACTTCCACTCATCTGGCAACGCGTTATACATCCAAGGTGCTACTTCCACTCATCTGGCAACGCGTTATACATCCAAGGTGCTAGCAAAATAGTAAATAACTTCCACTCATCTGGCAACGCGTTATACATCCAAGGTGCTAGCAAAATATTATGCCTTTTTCCAAAATAAGTGTTCATCATACATGTACGTATAATTGAGATATTCGGATTCCTCACCTAGACAGACTGTTCTGGCATGAATTGTGTCACTATGTCCCTCAGTCTGTCCAGTGCATGCCCTTTGACATAATTAGCACAGACTTTTGACATAATCAAGACGTTGCGACACGTGGTACTGAGAGCATCCTTTAGGTAGGCGTGTACCTGTATCTACCACAAGTGTTTGTGTCTGGTGCTCCCTGACCTCTGCGCTACATCACCATTTATTCTGCCCTGACAGCTGGGTCGGGTCAAGGGGGGTTCAACCGAGGCGCTGGTTCCAGGCGCGATATCTGAAGTGCGTCTAAATTGACCAACAGAGGTATAATAGTATAAAATAATAATAAATCATAATATAATATTGCTATTTAATTTCGTAAAAGAGTGGCTAGATATAAGGTGAACATGCAGATATAGGATTTCTTGAACGGAAGTCACACCATATGTTCGTTTTTCCAGACAATGGGACTATATTTTTTTACTACTGTAACTTGGATGTTACAGAGGAACAGCTGGACAAATTACAGCCTCTTCAAAATGTGTGTCTAAGATTCATTTTCAACCTACGTAAGAACGATCATATAACTACATACCAGAAGACATTGAACGGGTTGAATGTTAGAAATAGACGCCAAATTCACATACTGTCTCTATTGTATAATATCCTTAATTGTCCCGCCCCCCCTCTTATCTCGCCGAAAATTTTCAGCCTCTTTACAATCATGGATAAGCGCTAATCTCAAACAGATATTGTCTATTGGTCTTTCCAGTTCACCGCTCCTCTTTCTTTACGTCGTCCTTTACTGTCCATGCAGTGAGACTCTCGAATCAGTTACAAACCAATATAAGACTCGCTCCGTCCTTGGCATGCTTTAAGAAGCGACTGAAAAAACTCTTAATTTCTAGTCAGTAAAATAGGGTGTTTCATTCCTGATTTTTCTTTTCCATTCCTCTCCGCCATCCCTTACTTTTCTTTTGATTGTTGATATCTCACTTTGTATGAAAAAGAATGTTTGGGTGATTGTCCATCTTTGTGCGGTCCGTGGACATATGCTCACGTATGTGTTTATGGATTTCGTGGAAATGTATAGTCATTTGAATGATTTATGCGACCACGTAACTTGCTTCATTTACTTTTGTCTGGTTGGCTGGAAGAGATGGCCGCCTGCCAATAATCCCGCCAGATTGTATTTGCAATGAAAGTGTTAAATAAATAAATAAAAAAATACATTTATTTGTTTATTTATTTAACACTTTATTGTAAAACAATCTGGCGGGCTTAATGTCAGGCGGCAATCTCTTCCAAATAATAACCAGAGGAACGAATTATACGCTCTGGACAGGACCTGATTGATACTAATGATAGGGCATTGGGATCAATGGTGCCTCCTACTGCAAACACGTGATGTCAATGATAATAATTGGTGGTTCGGACACGGAAACCAATGAATGATTACATATATCTTTGCCAATGTCCTTTGTATCCTTAAACGCTTAAATGACTTAATTGGCACAGCCTTAATAAAAACCGAAGATAATTTTGTATTGTCTTCAAAACAGAAAAGGCATTTCTCCAGGAAATTTAGTGCAATCAATGCTGATAATTTTTTTTAAGCAGTGACTGCATTTGGGTATATAGTTTCAATATTTGAATTGATTATGGTTTTTTAATTAAGCTCTGATTTTTATATATTGTTGCCATCGAGTTTTATATATTGTTGTCATTTGCATGCTTAAAATGCAACCATTTCTCAAATAATTCTCCTCGAAATCATCTGAGTATGTTTTATATAGAATAGCTCGCTTTGAGCTCTCCTTTATTAATATAAATAACGTAATATAAACAAAACATTAAGGACAATACACTGCCTCTGGAGTTGAGTAACCCTGCATCAACATGTAGAAATGTTTTAATTCCGCAGAGCAGCTTGCATCTCGTTCTACTAATGAGGCCATGTGTTTTCTATATCTCAATATATATATATATATATCCATAAAATTCCCACAAAATTCTCAAGAAATCCAATATTTGTTATATGTATGCGTTATTCCACTAAAAACAAATCTAAGTTCTTTACCTCTATAAAATAAGTCTTCGACAATAACGTAAGTCTGCTTGGTGAAGTTTGGTAATATTTTGTGGTATACATACATGACATATATTGAACTTAAATATACATATAATTATTAAATAATTTTAAAACAATGACTGCAATTTATTATTACTACTGCTATTTGTATCTTCATGTTAGTTTAAGATAAAGTTGTATTATTTGTCAGTAATTGGAAGTACTTGTATAACCTGTCACATGTTCATTTGTATATAAAGACACTGTTGTGTCGTTAATTTAATAAATAAATAAAAGAATAATAGCTCTTTTATAATCATATCTTCATCTAGTTTTGCCGACGCCCTAGGGCTGCATCCCTATTAGTCCAATCATTAACCCTTCCTTCCCTGTGATGTGTAACTAGTACACATTGCTTCTAAACACTTGAATATCTCTATAAATATAATATACACTGGGTTCAGATTTTAGGTATTCCTCCGTAATACATTTACGCATTGAATGAAAAAATAATATTAATAATAATTAGCACTTATCGGCCACATCAGAGATATTTTGTGAAAATCGGGAATAAATTCACCAATATAATCAAACGTGTGACGTAGGTGTATTCATTCTCAAAACCGCTATGAGTGAGGAAGCGACGCTATTCACGTCTCACTCTCACTCTACTTCGATATATGGGAACGCAAGAAATAGAATCTCAGTTCGCTCGCTTCTCTCGTTTCATTAGCTTTCGGGCATCCATTTGAGGTTGTCGCTTCCCCCGTTTTGTGAACGTCGGCCGAAGTTTTTTTTTTTTCATATTTTCAGCAATTTAATTTCAATGATTATAACTTTTGTCTTCAAATTTAATTAATTTAAGCGATTGGCTATGAATATTCTTATTTTAAATCGCTCATTTTTACATGTGTATTGAATACACAGCACCGGAACGCGCGGTTAACGAAGGGAGAAAGGTTAATATATCCAGGATGTGCTGGTTGGTTGAAAAAATACTGTATAGCAGTAAGCCTCATATGTTTTCACTTATTACTACTAAGGGCCCTTGCTCGCTATTTGCAAATACTGCGACCGTCCCTGATGATTACTCACTCCTTACGAGTACGTGTTGATTAACAAGCACACATACTCGTATGCCAGGGCCGCTCTTAAACTAATACAGTAATCAGTTATCAGTTACGTTTCACCATTATACGAGTGCATCAATGTTGCTATTAAAATACTGTTGTGAATTATCGTTTAAGCAGATTTTGATACTGATTTCTTACTAAACATACTATAGTATATGCAGAGCGGGGAAGTACTATATCTAATGTAATGGCTGCAGTCACTGCCTTCCTTGACTCACTCGTACACTCTGCTTATTTATTTATATCTATATTTTGAACCTGTCAATAATAGTGGATTCGAACCCCTAATTAGAGGGCTCTTGAGAAGGGTTTGCTCATTAAATTATTTTTGAAGTGAAACTTCTGTAGATACGAATAGGCGCGGTAGGGCAAATTCCCCTGAACGTCACGAAAAGTGAAACGTATTATATTATAATTTTATTATTATTAAATATTATTCAATTATTATTTATTATTATGCAATATTTTATTTTTAAATAAATTATTATTAATTATTTTACCATTCATAATTATTTATTATTAATTATAATTTATATTATTTTAATATTATTAAGTTTATTATATTATTATTAACATTATTATTAAAAATAAAAAAATAAAATATTTTTGATATATATTATTTTTATATTACATAATATATTTAATAATTATTAAATTAATTTTATATTAAATTATTTTATATAATACCTATTGATTTTAATATTTATTGAATATATAATTTATATTTAATGTATAATTATAATAATATATACGTATGTTATTATAATATTAATAATTATATTATTAATGTATTATAATTAATTATAATATAATTAATAAATAATACAATATAATAATATTTTATTAATAATAAATAAATAATTAAATAATTATTTTAATAATAATAATAACATAAAAATATTAATATTAAAAAATGTAAATTTAATATTATTAAGTGTATTATATTATTATTAAAATTATTATTTTTAAAAATATTTTTTTTTATTTAATTAAGAGAGATTTTCTTGAATTAAATTCCACATAACCATTTCATAACACTAAAAAAAATCGTATACAAATTGTATCGGACGTATGCCGTCACCCTTGTGTGTATATGTGGTATGATGAGACAGACAAGGTTGTGTGTAGATCTGGAGGGAAATTTGCCCTCATATTGGTCGATGTAAAATGTTTTATAATTTATGTCAATGTAAAATGTCTATGTAATGTAAAATATTATGTAAAATATCATGTCAATGTAAATGTATCATGTCATAATGTAAATCTATATTGTGTAAATCTGCTAAATGTATGTAAAAATAATAGTCACTTGGAACCCGAATGAGCTCGCGACCGCGGTGGAAATTGTGCCGTGGCCGAGCCATCGAGACCCAGGCAGAAAGCGGTCAGTCTAAGCAGCCCCGCTAGCCCCGAACGTGGCTTTACCCCGCGGGCGGCGGGCGCTTACTCTGACTGACTTTCCGCTAATATAGAGCCTCAAATTAAAGCAAACATTCGGCCGCTCACAGCCGACTTAGACGGTCGCCTATAACCGCGCTCTCCGACGCTCTCACCATCTAAGAGTAAACGGAGCCCGTGACAGTTTTCCCTTGAGCTGCTACAAAGTGCTTGTGTTTTGTGTTTGTGTCTCCAACGCAACGCATCATCATCATCACCAGCCCGAAAGGACATCAATTAATCATCTTAGCCCTGGACCTCATCAGGACTCCATCACACTAAGAAGGAGGGAAAAAGAAGGCCCCCCGACACCGCAGTTCCAGCCTTCACCGGTGCTCGAGTGTCACTCCCGACGACGTTCACCGACGTCTCCTCATCGGGTGAGTGAACGGACTTTTCTCTTCCCTCCCCTCCCCTCTGTACGATTTATATATATTATTATATATAATATAACTAACTTTATAAAATGCATTCCACTAGCGCCGACGCTGTTCACTGGCGTATTCGAAAAAAAGGATCGCAGCGCAAAATTACGCGGGTCCTCCCAGTAAAAGACCCCCCGGTCTCCCAAAATGTCCCTACGTCTCTCGAGGAGTTTACCTCCCAAATTCGTAACAAAAAGTCCCTCGCGCAGGCCATCAACTACCTCTCGACCCTCCTCTCGCGAGGTACTATTCAATTTGTGGGCGACAAGACGGAAGTCGACAAAGTCGTCTCCCCGCTCTCCGTCCCACCAACGCTGGCGCCTACCCCCGCCCAGCCCAAGCCAACATTGGGAAAGCCGAACCCCCCGTCGGCCCCTCCCGCCAAAATAAACACGGACGGTGTACCCACCACCCCCGTCCCCAAAATAACAATTACCGCAGCTTCTCGCCCCTCTTCAACCGTCCAGCCGGATGATTCCGACATGGACTGGCAGACGGTACCAATCCGTCGTAAGAGGTCACCGGACAGCCCTCCAAAAGAGCTTTCAGCTCCCAATATTGCCACCGCCAAAAAAAGGCAGAGGCTACCTAGCCCACCGGGCTCAGTCTCTCCAGCCACACCGGCTCCCGCCCAAGCCGCTCCTTTCCCGACTAAATCGGAACGCATCCCGCCTATTATTCTGCGGGATGCGGAAAAATACTCGGAGCTTCGAAAGAAGCTCCACGCTGCCAATATGCCCTTCACATCGAAGGCTTTGAGCAGCGGTGACCTCCGTATACAGACGAAGTCTGTCGACGCATACCGTCTGCTAGCAACGGAATCAAGCCGTCTCAAGGTACCGTACTACACGTACCAACTAGACAGCGAGAGACCCCTCCTCGTTGTCCTTCGCGGCGTCCACACCTCCTTCGGAGTCGAGGAGATTATCGCCGAACTGAAATCCCTCGACTACCCGGTCCTGAACGTCTTCAGGATGAAGGACCGGAGGAGGAAAGTCCTGCCATTGGTGATTGTTAAACTCACCAAATCCCCTGAAGGACGCCGTATTTACAACGACCTCCACAGCATCTTCGATATGAAGATCTCCGTGGAGGAGTTGAAAAAGAATACATCAGCAGGACAGTGTCACCGCTGCCAAAAGTTTTATCACAGCGCTGGCAGCTGTCATGCCCCTCCCGTGTGCGTCAAATGCGCACGAAATCACAGAACGTCCGACTGTAAAAAGCCGGACGACTCCCCCGCGAGATGCGCCAACTGTGGCGGCGACCACCCGGCCAACTACAGAAGCTGTCCCTCTCACCCTCTTAGCAGAAATGCCAAACAGGCCTACCCCTCCGCGCCCCCGCCAGCCAGAGAAGCCCCCAGGAGGACCCCTCCTTTATCGAAACCAACGTCGAATGTCGCGTCCCCCGCGATCTCATACGCGAGCATTACGAAAAATGCCCGCCCTCAGCTCTCCGCCCAACCGCCCCCCCTAGTAACACCCCCCAATCTGCGCTATCCATCGCAGGCCGACATATCCGCGGTATTGAGGAACCTCGACGAGGCCATGCATATGGCCCGCGAAGTCTTCAACGCCCTCGCAATGTGTGTGCCTCACAATGGCTAGAGTCAGCAGACCCTGCCATCTAACCGTCGCGTTCTGGAATGCAAACGGCACTTGCAAAACCAACAAGCAAGAAATCGAGGACTTCATCGTCGAGCACAACCTAGATGTGATGATGATTAATGAATCCTTCTTAAAACCCAGTCACCGATACTCACTTCGTAATTATTATGTTTACCGTAATGACCGCCTCACAGGCAGAGGAGGCGGCACAGCTATCATAATAAAGGCGAGTCTCGATCACTGCCTTTCCGCATCTCCCCCCACGGACAACATGGAGAGCACCAGCGTTGTGGTTCAAACCCTCAACCACGGTCCTCTCAAGCTCGTGTCCGTGTATCTCCGACCGACATTACCATTTCTCGAGTCAGATTTGGACTCACTTTTCGCGGACAATCTTCCCACTATAGTAGCGGGAGATCTCAATGCCAAACATCCGCTCTGGCACAGCCGAGTCAAAAACACTCACGGCCGCACGCTAGCCGAGATCTCCTCCCGCAAAAATTACTTTGTGGACGCCCCCGCCACTCCGACCAGATACTCCCAAAAAGATAACGACTCTGCAGACGTCTTAGACATCATCATCAAAAACGACATCCCGTTCAACAGCGACTTGCTAGTGCTTGAGCAGTTGCAGTCCGATCACTACCCGGTTTTATTAACTCTCACGGATAACAACCCCCTTCCGGATCCGTTCCCCTTCAGGAGGCATATCACCTCCTGGGATGATTTCGCGACCACTCTCGAATCTAACATAAGAGTGCCGACCTCTCTTCCCGACGTCGAGGCCATTGATGTGGCGGTGAGTTATCTCACCGAAAACATCAAATCGGCCCTCGAGTCAGCTTCTAAACTGAGACCTCCTCAAAAACCGGATCCCCCGCTCCCCGTTGACATTAAATTGAAAATCGCGGAGAAGAACAAGATCAGGAAGCTATGGCAAAACACCGCCAACCCCACGTACAAAACGTTGTACAATCGTCTGGTGAAACAGATCAAATTCGACCTTCAGCGCCATCGTAACGATCGCTGGGGCGAATTTATCGATTCACTCGAAGTCGAGGAACACAAAAAGTGGAGGCTGACTCGTTCTCTCCGTAAAACCCCTCAACGGCCCTCCCCTCTGCAGGGCCCTAACGGCACAGTTTTCTCGGCGCGAGATCGCGCCGAAATCTTTGCGGGCTCGCTCGCCCTCACTTTTACCCCAAACTCGGACCTCGTTAACCCGTCGCACTCCGCCTCGGTTGACAGAACGGTCCAACGAATTATCGCCTCACGACCTCCCCCAACTTCGGATTTCTTCACCCCGAAAGAAGTCCAAAAAATTATTCACAACCTCCATAATAAGAGAGCTCCCGGTCCAGATTCCATAAATAACTTCACCCTAAAAAAACTGCCGAATAAAGCCGTCTGCGCCATTTCAGCAATCTTCAATGCCTGCTACAGGCATAGATTCTTCCCTACAGCTCTCAAATGCGCAGACGTTATAATGATTCCGAAACCGGGTAAAAAACTCACGATCCCCGAAAATCACCGCCCGATCAGCTTACTGCCTACCCTAGGTAAAGTGCTCGAACGACTTATCCTCGATCGCCTAACAAGCGAGATTACCTCGCTTAACATAATTCCAGATACGCAACACGGTTTTCAACCGCGACACTCGACCTCTCATCAACTTCTTCGCGTCGTAGAACATACAGTGACTGGTTACAATAAGAAACAACAAACAACCCTCCTGTCGCTGGACGTGGCGAAGGCCTTCGACACGGTCTGGCACAACGGACTGCTCTTCAAACTGCACAAGGCCGGAATCTCTCTCCGCCTCGTGCAGATCATAGCTTCATTCTTAAGCGACCGTACCTTTTCCGTCAAGGTGAGCGGTATAAATTCCTCTCACCGCCCCATACAAGCGGGGGTTCCGCAAGGAGCCCTCCTCTCTCCCACCCTCTACAATATATACACCAGCGACATGCCCTCTCTCCAAAACAGCCGATCTATCACGGCTCAATACGCGGACGATACGGCTTTTCTCTCGAGTTCGAGACACTCTTGCGATTCCCACTCTCGCATTCAAGAATTCCTCCCAAGTTTAGAACGCTGGTGTAGAAACTGGAAGGTCAAGATAAACCCTTCCAAGAGCGCAGCAGTCCGTTTTTCCAGAAGACGTCTCGACTTCATCCGCCCACTCAAACTTTTCGGCCAGAGCGTTCCGTGGTGCGACGAGGTGAAATACCTCGGCGTCACTCTCGACGCGAAGCTGTCCTGGAAAAGGCACACCACCATCATAACCGGGAGGGCGTACGGCACTCTGAAAGCCCTAACACCACTCCTGGGCAGACACAGTAGGATGTCCCCACGTATCAAGTTAAACTTGTACAAGGCCATCATACGTCCTCAGATGACTTACGCCATCCCGGTGTGGGGCCACGCGGCCGAAACCCACATGCGCAAACTCCAGGTGTTGCAAAACAAGGCTACGCGCATCATTATGGATGCGCCCTACTTTGTCAGCAACAAACGGCTTCATGAAGATTTAGATCTCCCCACCATCCGAGAATACGCGATCTCTCTGGCCGAGAGGTTCTACAGTTCTCTCCCGAGCCACCCGAACCCCCTAATCAGTTCACTGTCGGACTACGACGCGAACGCGAATATCATACACCCCAGGCCGAAGCAGATTCTTCGCACAACCCCCCGACCACCTATTAGCAACGGTAGGCGCCGAATTATGCCTAGAGCGCATATATAACACGTAGTTTATCTTACTCCCATATTTATCTATTTATTATTTATTTTAAAGTCGCAGCGTTCTCCCCCCACCTATCTTCGTAATATATATATTTTATTTTTATACATATATATCTAAGTATTTATCTCTATCCTTTCTTTTCTGTATAATTATTTATGAACGCTCGTGACACATAAATTATAAGTATATTAATATGTACCCGATATATGTATTTGTAACCTTAATATATGTATCAACTTCTATCCTTCCTCTCTTTTATTCAATAAAAACTTTCCACACCACCACCCAAATATCAATCAAACAAGTCCGTTCAATAAATCATTCGATGAAGGAGTAAGGTGTCCATTAATCGGACCGACACTCCGAGTAAAACCCCAACTAGAGAAAGCAAAAATATACTACTTCTCTTCACTCTACTGACTACGTTTCATTTCTCAACCTTCTCCAAGTTCTACAGAGGAATCTCTACTCTTCTGACTTCACTTCGTCTCTTCGTCTTTCGCCGGAATCATCGTACCGAGTCCGCCCCTGGCACCGTCTGGACATCGCTCTGAATTCGCCGGAAACAAGCTCCGCTCACCAGTTCAGAGGCGGATTCGACGCAAGAATATTTCGCCGAAAATTAATTAATTAATTTTTGGTGATTTAAACTTGACTTCGCGAAGTGGATTCTTCGCGCGCTGCAGCAACCATCCAACCTATCTACAGTCTTTGTACCTGTCTGGTACAAAGTGGTCCTTCGACGCCGGATCTGCTGCATCCTCAAGAATCATCAGCAGAAGCGAATCTTGATCATCGTCATCTTCAGAAGCAGAGCGTCGCAATCGCCACCTTCTGAAGTTTGGAGATATTAAATCTTTTAGATATAAAGATATAATCTTGGGATATCGCCGTCACCTGAGGATCATCACCATCACCAGCCACTGACGCGATCATGCCTTCTCTCCGTTCCGGAAAGGCTCCCGCTGACCAAGCGAGAGCTGAGAGCGACCGTACCTCAGTCGCCGACTCAGTGGCGTCTTCGGGCGCTGACACAGAGGACACGGTCCGGAGGCTACAGGAGGAGGTCCGCACTGAGAAGCGGAAATCGGCATCATTGAGGAGAAGGCTGCTACGAGCGACGGCAACGGCTGAAGCCGTTCCGGGACCATCGGCGGAACACATCCCCGATGACGTTCCGGTGGCCGACCCCAGGCGACTCACCGAGGAGTGGGTAGGCAGACAGCAGGACTCCATGGCACAGATGACAGCAATGATGAGAGAGTTCATCCGATGCGCACAGGAGGTCGGGAGCCCGAAGGCGCCGGCCAGTGAAGATAGTGCGAGGATGACCGCTCTCATCGCACGCCAGACTGGAGCCAAGGACCTGCCTGTTTTCTCTGGGGAACCTCTCGAGTGGCCTGCCTTCAAAGCACAGTACGACCAGTCCACAGAATTGTGTGGACTAGCCGAAGCTGAGAACCTTCTCCGGCTGCAGCGTGCCCTGAAGGGGCGCGCACGAGAGGTAGTATCCGCTCTGTTGGTGGATCCAAGGAGCGTCGGGGAGATCATCCGCACACTGGAGATGCGCTTTGGCCACCCGGAGGTGATCGTAGCCACGATGCTGGACAGAGTGCGGCGACTGCCACGCCTGACCGATAGCAACTCCATGGAAGCCCTCGTGGAGTTCGCGATCGCCATACGCAACGTCGTCGCTACGATCAAAGGCGTGGAAGGGGACTACCTCACGTCACCGCAACTCCTGACAGAGATGGCGACCAAGTTGCCCTTGACCATCCAGGTCATGTGGGTCCAGTCACGGATCAGACAGCCGAAAGCCACCGTGGACGACCTGGCCACCTGGCTGATGGAAATAGGCAACGCGGCCACCCATGCCGGAACAATAGACACGCAGGCGTCCTTGAGAGCGCAGAAACCCCGACGGGAAGGCAACGCGCTGCCCCAGTCGACAGAGAAGCTCGGTCGCAATGGCGCAAGATGTGCGCTATGTCACGACGAGCACAAGCTATCAACGTGTCCAACGTGGCGAGAAAAGAGCGTGGACGAGCGCTGGGAATGCAGAAAGGCGTTGGGCGTATGCCCCAACTGCCTAGAATCCAAGCACCTGGCTGTTGACTGCAGGAAGCAGCGATGCGGCGTGGGTAGCTGCCGACGACCGCACCACCGTACGCTGCATCAGGAAAGGACCGGAGCCGGCCCAGCAACAGCACACACAGTCGCCACCATTCGCACATCGGACCCGTCACCGGTACTCTTGAAAATCGTACCCGTGACGGTGTCAGGACCGCGAGGGCAACTGGAGGTGCACGCTCTCCTGGACGAAGGGTCAGCAGTGACCCTGATCGACGCAGCCGTGGCAGCCAGGATTGGCGCTGAAGGCCCCGTTTGTGGCCTTCGGATAGACGGCCCAAGACGGATGGGCGCCACAGACAAGGCGTCGCGACGGATCACGGTCCAGATAAGGGGACGATGGACCGGGGTAACACACAGCGTATCGGGGTATACGATGTCGAGATTGGACCCCCCTAGGCAGCTCGTTCATGCCCCATACGCCAGCCCAGAGCCGGTGCGAGAGATCAGGCCCGAAATGATCATCGGCCAAGACAACGTGGACCTGATCGTATCGCAAGAGGTACGAGGGCATACGGATGGGTGCGTTACCTCCCGCACCGCACTGGGGTGGGTTACCCACGGGGGGAGGCACTCACCCATGGAAAGACGGACAACCATGAAGGAGGGCACTGTCGGGGCACTAAAGTTCGCGACACTGGGAATGGACGCGGGATGCCGGGCAAAGAAAGCCCAAATGTCCGAAAAACGTCACCCAAAACGAGGAAAGGGCGACAACGCGTTACCGCAAGAAGAGCGACGCGTCGAGTATCAGCGGATGAGCCCGGATGCAGAGAGGCGCGGAGAAAGCGCGCAACCCTCATCGACACATCACGCTGAGAAAGATAACGTCGTCGCCACGCCAAGAAAGTGCGAGACGTCCGCAAACGGAGAGGCGGCGCGACACTGCTCGCCGGGCTCGGTGGCGGATACACCGCACGAGCCTGAAAAGTTGCGGGCCGAAAAGTTGCGGCCTACGCCGGACAGCGGCCCATTAGAGGCGAAAGCGACACATGCCACTGGCGTGAACCGACATTGCGTAAGTTGGCTCACGCAAAACCGACAGAGGGGAACGCGTCGCCACAGGACGAGCAGCGCGCCGAAGACGGGCCAAAGTGCCAGGATACGGCGAGGCGCGACGACAATGCGCGACCTGCGTCGATCCATCGCACCAAAAGGGATGACGTCGTCGCAACGCCAAGAATGTGTGGGGCTGGCAGCGACCATCCTGCAGATCGCCAACCGGTGGATGTCGAGCGGTCAGAAGCGGCGCATCCAGGAAGACAAGACGACTCACCACTAGACCAGGGACACGCGGAGGCCGGGCGCATCGCATCCAGAGGATGCACGCCTCACCTTCCCCCAGCACAGGACATCGCGCAAGTCAATGATTGACTTGCGCACAAGCAGACAGATCTACACACCTGCCAAGAACTCGGCGTACCACATACACGAATAAACAAGGCGATGATCACGGCTGGCACCCTACCACGAGACCGGGGGACCACGCCGGGAGGATATCAACCTCTGCGAGGTGACAGCGCACACGTCCTTGCCCAATGAGATGTTGCTCCGAGGATGACTATACGGAGGCAACATCGAGGGGAGTGTATCGGACGTATGCCGTCACCCTTGTGTGTATATGTGGTATGATGAGACAGACAAGGTTGTGTGTAGATCTGGAGGGAAATTTGCCCTCATATTGGTCGATGTAAAATGTTTTATAATTTATGTCAATGTAAAATGTCTATGTAATGTAAAATATTATGTAAAATATCATGTCAATGTAAATGTATCATGTCATAATGTAAATCTATATTGTGTAAATCTGCTAAATGTATGTAAAAATAATAGTCACTTGGAACCCGAATGAGCTCGCGACCGCGGTGGAAATTGTGCCGTGGCCGAGCCATCGAGACCCAGGCAGAAAGCGGTCAGTCTAAGCAGCCCCGCTAGCCCCGAACGTGGCTTTACCCCGCGGGCGGCGGGCGCTTACTCTGACTGACTTTCCGCTAATATAGAGCCTCAAATTAAAGCAAAAATATACTACTTCTCTTCACTCTACTGACTACGTTTCATTTCTCAACCTTCTCCAAGTTCTACAGAGGAATCTCTACTCTTCTGACTTCACTTCGTCTCTTCGTCTTTCGCCGGAATCATCGTACCGAGTCCGCCCCTGGCACCGTCTGGACAGCTCTCTGAATACGCCGGAACAAGCTCCGCCCACAAGTTCAGAGGCGCATCGACTCAAGAACATTTCACCGGAAATTAATCTAATTAATTTTTTGGTGATTTACGATTGACTCCGCGAACTGGATTCTTCGAGCACTGCAGCAACCAACGCCCTATCTACAGTCTTTGTACCTGTCTGGTACACAAATGGAAAAAAAGCAATGCATAAAATCAGCTTTCGTTGGACTAACTAGAAGCTAAGAAGTTTCACTTCTACGGCGCAAGAGTCACGCATCTGTTTTTTTAATTAATATATAAAATAATAAAAATAACCATTTTAATAGCGCCGTTTCAGCAAAGTCTTTGCTTAATTTTTTTTAATAATTGACTTACATTCATGTGGCCATACAAGAATCATTGGGATGTCCAAGTCACCTGACAGTGCCGCTATAGTCTTTAGTCAGTATCGATCGCGGCACTCGCCGTTTTAAGAAATAATTGGGCTTCAAAATCCCTCACCCAGCCTCTGGCACAGTATCAAATGACAAAGTGAAGTGTTCACTTGAAGATAGTTTTATAGTTTATTGTATTTTGTACAGTGCACGAGTCTCAAAGTGAAGTGCCACCACTGCGAGTACTGTTCTAATCCTCTCGTTAAGCATTCCAGTCATACTATACTATACTATACTATATACCGCACGGTGCCATAAATACAATACACTTAGCGATATTATCATATATTAATGTTTACGTCGGTCATCCAAGTTCCACATTTATTATCTACTTCATTTCACGTAGAAATTTAACATCTTTAGACAGTAAATTTATGCAAGCAGTGGCGTAGCGAGAGCCCGGATAACACTTTTCAAGCCATCGTTGAGTTTGAACGGTATTTTTTCCCATTAAAAAGCAATGTTTTATCAACACACGAAATTCGTTTTTTTTTTCATTGTTTTGAAAATAGCAAAAGTAGCGTCACTAAAACCACTGTTACTCAATTGGTACTAACTGAGAATGGTTAAGGATTTGTTATTAGAGGCGCCATCTGTTGGTTAGTCCCGGGAATTGTTGATTGATACGTTATGTCACAATGTAAAGTTTTCTAAACTTTTATTAAAATTTTAGGTAAAATAGGATGTTATTGTTCTATTTATTATTTATTTATTTATTTAACACTTTTATTGCAAATACAACCTGACGGGCTTATTGCCAGGCGGCAATCTCTTCCAGCCTACCAGACAAAAGTAAATGAAGCAAGTTACGTAGTTGCATAAATCATTCAAATGACTATCCATAAACACATACGCGAGCATATTCCCAGCCAATTACTAACAGGTGGTCATTTGCATATTTTGAAATACTTAATTCCTTTTGTGTGTCATTAAATAATGATGGCGTCGTGTGCTTTCTGCTCAACTTAAATTATTAGAAACCACAAGATGAACAGCGGGTGCCTATCGAGTTTTTATCTAGATCAAGAATTCCCAAAGTGGCGACCCCAGGGGGTCGATAGTTTCAATAAAAAAATTGAGGGTCGACGACAACAAAAATAGACCCCCTTACTACTGCTATTTGTTTGTTACTTCAAAATATCTATGATTCCAATAGGTACTTAATTAAGAAGTAAAATAATTAAAAAAGAAACACTTTTTTATAGAAACACATTACATAGCAAACTTGTGAACGTAAAGGTAAAATGTGTCATTTTCGTCAGCGCAGATTTCAATATTAAATGTTGCACAAGATAATGCAACACATAATCCGTAGTCCTTTTATCTGTTTCAATTCTTAATAACAAGTGATTAAAATGAAAAGTTTGTTATCTAGCGGAATATTTAATATCGAGTACTGTACAAACTTATCAATTTGAGTAAGTCAAGTAAATGACTAGGGGGGAGACGGTTTTAAAAGTTTTTGGTAAAAGGGTCTGCGGTCGAAAAAAGTTTTGGAACACTTGATCTTCACACTCGGTTCTTCATTAATGGAAAACATGCGTAATGTAAGCAACAATAATGGGTGTTGGCCTGTAATATTGGCATAGCGCGAGTGTTTTCCTGAAAATATAGCATTTTAGAACGTAATGTTGACATACATTATCATTTGGGATAAGCACAATTTACACAAACTTTGCATTACATACCTTAATCTGAAAGCCATTCATTCATTACAATATTTTTGTGAAATACATAAATAGTTTTAAATGAATCTTTTATAAGAGAAAATATTTAAGCAATACTTGGCCTATTTTTCACCCTTACAAAGAAGTGCATTCATATTATCACGCAATTTCCCTGTCGGGAAAGGTAGAGAGAACAGAACGCCAGACTTTTTATCTCGACACAACCTTAACCTTCTCCGCATCTATACATCTTCTCATACAACTTCTACGATTGACTTTCTAAGTTTCCTTTTTTAAAATATGATTCACTTGATCTAACCATACTTTCTTTGGTCTTCCTCTCACACGCTTTCCACTCCTTCTCATTTGTACTATTATTAGTTTGTCTTCTTTAATTCGTTCCACATGTCCAAACCATCTCTGTGAGTTACTCGTATTTATCATGTTACACAACATTTAAGTTCAAAGTCATCCCATATCACTTCATTCTGTATTCAGCCATACATTGTCACTCCGTGTTTTCCTCTCAATGCATGCATTTAACATATATAGCATTTATCTCAATGCATGCATTTAACATATATAGCATTTATGCATTTAACATATATAGAATATACATCATAGTTGACACTAAAACACTATTATAAACTGAATACTATTACATAGAAGTAGGTGAGAATGGTAAAACCCCGCCCCTCGCCCAACCTTTGCACTCAGCCCCGCAATTTATCAGGTCGACTCGCAATTAGCAATCCAGACGAGCCTTAGACTAATAGAACTTCCGCGCTACTTGGAGTCACTTTGGGTGACAAATTCTACTTCCTGGTTGCGACCGCAGCCCAGAGATAGTACGATCATCGTACTATGTACATCGCACTATGGCCCCAGACTAGAGATAGTGTAATTGTTTGTCATCACAACATTATTATGGTATAAGGAGTTGACTGTAGACTAAATATAGTACAATTGTTTGTCATCACAACATTGTTATGGTATAAGGAGTTGACCGCAGACTAGAGATAGTACAATTATTTGTCATCACAACATTGTTATGGTAAAAGGAGTTGACTGCAGACTAAAGATAGTACAATTGGTTGTCATCACAACATTGTTATGGTTTAAGGAGTTGACCGCAGACTAGAGATGGTACAATTGTTTGTCATCACAACATTGTTATGGTATAAGGAGTTGACCGCAGACTAGAGATAGTACAATTATTTGTCATCACAACATTGTTATGGTAAAAGGAGTTGACTGCAGACTAAAGATAGTACAATTGGTTGTCATCACAACATTGTTATGGTTTAAGGAGTTGACCGCAGACTAGAGATGGTACAATTGTTTGTCATCATAACATTGTTATGGTATAAGGAGTTGACCGCAGACTAGAGATAGTACAATTATTTGTCATCACAACATTGTTATGGTAAAAGGAGTTGACTGCAGACTAAAGATAGTACAATTGGTTGTCATCACAACATTGTTATGGTATAAGGAGTTGACCGCAGACTAGAGATAGTACAATTATTTGTCATCACAACATTGTTATGGTATAAGGAGTTGACCGCAGACTAGAGATCGTACAATTATTTGTCATCACAACATTGTTATGGTAAAAGGAGTTGACTGCAGACTAAAGATAGTACAATTGGTTGTCATCACAACATTGTTATGGTATAAGGAGTTGACCGCAGACTAGAGATAGTACAATTATTTGTCATCACAACATTGTTATGGTAAAAGGAGTTGACTGCAGACTAAAGATAGTACAATTGGTTGTCATCACAACATTGTTATGGTATAAGGAGTTGACCGCAGACTAGAGATAGTACAATTATTTGTCATCACAACATTGTTATGGTATAAGGAGTTGACCGCAGACTAGAGATCGTACAATTATTTGTCATCACAACATTGTTATGGTAAAAGGAGTTGACTGCAGACTAAATATAGTACAATTGTTTGTCATCACAACATTGTTATGGTATAAGGAGTTGACCGCAGACTAGAGATGGTACAATTGTTTGTCATCACAACATTGTTACGGTATAAGGAGTTGACTAATTGGCATTGATTCGGAGCTAGAACAAAGTACGAGTATTTTGACAGCTAGGGATGGGCCCCCTTCAGGAAACGCCTCTCAACAGTAAAGCGGAACACTTTCGAGAGCTGATAAAATTACTTTACTGTTATATTTTCCACTTACTAATACATATACCGGACAGGGTATAAAGAACTGTATCGTAGGTGCGATGGTTGCTGCGTAATGCTCGGAGAATTCAGTTGCGGATTCCAAAGGGCGTAGATCGATGAGAAGAAGGTAGCGGGGTGAAGAGAGTCCTCTTATGGCAGGTCGTAGCAGGTCTCAAGTAAAACAAAGTAGAGTTGAGTGTACTGAGAATATAATTAAAAATAGATAGATAGATATACGAGTTCTAAGGCTTATATTAAATTTTTAACGTGTGCATTTTACTGCACCGTCGATCTTTTGTCAGTGATTTGAGAGAATACTTTTTCCACTGTGTGTCATGTGTGTGATTGTGTTATTTATATGTGTATACTTATATTAAGTATTTGTGTGATAATCTCTGGTTCATTCTTAGGCTCGATGAGCCTTTGTTTTAGTTTTAGATTTGGATCAACCATAGTTGGGCATGGTGTCTATCTTCAAAGGCGTACGATCGCTCATGTCAGCGGCCCTGGTGGCGCAGTTCAGGTTTGACATCCTCCCGCCCATCCCGGAGGTCTCAGTAAAGCGACGATGGTGAAGACGGTGGAGTTGAGGTGACGATACTGGAGAAGATGGCGAAGAAGGCGCAAAGACGTGGCGTGGCGAGGCTTCATGAGCTTTCTTAGCTCTTTATAATTTACTTCTTTTAATTCTCTACCGTCTGAGGGACTGCAGACTATAAGGGAGAAGAATATGAAGAAGAAGAAGACGGCTAGACCTATGAGGAAAATAGATACATATATTTATAAGATCAAGTGTAGGTGTAGAGTGTGGGGATGGGAAGATATCAGCTGCGGCCTGTGTGATTGGAGCTTCCCCGCATTCACATATCTATCGAAGACATATTCGGTGAGAAAATCGCAGAAAACTCACCGAGGGAAGTCGAGCTTCAGAGGACCTCTGGGCTCTTCGGTTATGCGATATTAACACATTCGGCTTGTTAGTGGAGTGTGAGTGTTGTAGTGTATATAATGTAACTCGAAGTCCAAGGCGTTGGTTCGCCCCCCTTGGTTGTCCTCTTTCAGCCGCGTGCCGCCCATCAGTCCTGGAGGCGTGTCCCGGCCGGTCCTCTGGATCTGTAATGTTAAACGCTGGGCAGTATCGGGTTGTCATTTGTTAGGCGCGATTTTTGTTTTGTTATAAAGTGCTAGTAATAAGGGCCCCGTTACGCCTGTCCTCCCTGGCCCTCGTCCTGTTCAAGATCTCTCTCCGCCTCCGATCGACTGAGAATTATGTGGTTTGGGAGTCTGTATTTGTATCTGAAAGGTAGTTCATCCAGTCTCTTATGACGCCCGAGTTTTGCGATGAGCGGATTTGAGTGCGAGTTTAAATGTATTTTGTTGTAGAAGTCTAGTGTCATTTTGTCACAGTACTCCTTGATGGAGTACTCTTTTGTTCTCTGGTGTATCTTTTTAAGATTCGCGCCCGGCCTCGTCTTATAGATGATCTTGAGTGCTTTGTTCTGCGCCGGCTGGAGCTTTGTGTAAATGTAAGTGGGTGCGCTGCCCCAGACGGGTGCCGCGTATGTAATTACCGGACGCACTATGAGTTTGTACACCAGTAGTTTGTTTTTCCGGGATAGGAAGGAATTTCGGCTGAAGACGGGTCTCAGCGCTGCGAAGGCTGCGAATGTTTTCTTTCTGGCTTCATCTGTGTTGAGCCTCCACAATAATTTGGAGTCCATGTGGACTCCGAGATATTTAACCGACTTACGCCATTCCACAGCGCTGTTACCCATCTTCAGGAGGGGGAGGCTGCCCACCCTCCGCTTTGTGAACATGCCCGCCTCTGTCTTGCCGTCGTTGATCTTTAGGCGACGGTAGTATTTTGCCAAGGTATCCAAGGCTTTCTGGAGGTACTTACTTGCCCTGATGGAGCATGCGGATCACGCGTAACAAGCTGCGTCATCCGCGAAGAGGGTGACGAAGCAATTGTTCGGTACCGGAATATCGTGTGTGAATAGAGTGAACAGGTGCGGTCCGATCAGGCTGCCCTGGGGCACTCCCATTGGGATGTTTCTGGGTGTGGAGAGCCTCCCGCTCACCCGAACGACGAATTGTCGCTCAGATAGGTAGAAGCGGAGAATCTGTATGATAAGACGGTGTGCCCGTCTTAATCAGCTTGTGTATTAAGCCGTTGTGCCAGACCGTGTCGAAGGCCTTCTCCAGGTCCAGCAGGACCATACCAGTAAAATAATTCATATTGAAGCCCATCGACACGTCCTCGACCACGCGGGTGAGCTGGTGAACGGTGGAGTGCTGTGTTCTAAACCCGAATTGCTCGTGTTGTAGAGTATTGTGCTGGGTATGATATGGAGTATACCTGTTCAGTATCACCTTCTCCAGGACTTTTCCAAGTACCGGGAGGAGGCTTATGGGTCTGTAACTGGATGGGTTTCTTTTGTCCTTGTTCGGCTTGTGTATCGGTACTATTACGGCCATTTTCCACCTGGATGGGAAATGACCGGTGTGTAGGCATGCGTTAAATATTTTGGCTAACTGTATGATTGCGCATGTCGGAATGTGTTTGATAAGTGTATTGTGTAAATGGTCTAATCCTGGTGCTTTATTATTTTTGAGGGTTTTGATGATTTTTTTGACTTCTGCGGGTGTCGCGAGTATAATTAAAAATTAAAAGGGACCCTTCTTATGAACGGTCAGTCGGCCATCACAAGCGCTCACACCTCGCGAAATTCAACAATTCTCGTGAGTTTTGCGTATTGCTTAAACCGACTGGTCAGCGACCTAGTCACGACGCCCGTTCACAAGTCGTTATTTCCTCTGCGGTCGCGATAACGATCGGACCCAAACAAACATATTTATTTCAGAAGGAGAATTTCAATAATGATTTACATACAAAATTATCAACATATCGAACATCACATAAAATATCTACACATATTAATCCAACATCAAAGCAATTTAACATATATGTAACACCCTTGTATGTGTATAGACATAAGTCTATACACATACAAGGGTGACCGCATACGTCCAATACAATACAATTCAAAAATATCTACACATATTAATCCAACATCAAAGCAATATAACAAACATATATAGTATGTTATGTCTATACACATACAAGGGTGATCGCATACGTCCAATACAATACAATTCAAAAAAGTGTGCAAACCCCTGATTTTCACAGAGATTTTCACATGACAATAAATCCGCCAGGTTGTACTGTAAGTGTAAGGCCGAGGCCACACCAAAGTGCTTCGTTAGGTGCTAAGCTAGGTTTTACGTGACTCATATACTAGGTGACTTCATGCATGGCCACACCAAAGTGTTACGCACAAATTCATTTGTCAGTTGGGAGCGGTTGAGTCAACACACGATGTCACTCTCAAAACTAACCAATTTCATTACAACTTACCTTATTTTTATTTACTTTCTGTGCAACTTCATTCCAAAGTGATTTTATTATTACAGGTACATTTTTCTATAATTTGCTCGATGGGTTCCACAAAGGCTCCCTTTTATTCACAGCTGTCATTAAAACTTCCGCCATCTTGTAAATTAACCAGCACGTCTATTCGCTAGGAGATTCACTCGATGACTAATCGTCATGCAACGTGGCGCGAAACGTGCAGTGTGGCCACTGCGATAGTACGCGGTACGTTGTTTCGCTAGGATATGTCGCCTAACTCGCAACATAGCTCTAAGCATCAAGCGAGGCTCCTACCTGTGTGGCCGAGGCCTAATGCAATACAATAATACAACTTTCCTTTCTAAAAATCAACCCCTCTCCCTGGTCTTAAACAAATTGAATATCGAGGTCGTACGGTCACTTGAATCCGCAATATAAATCAACGGATGCAAATTTAAATGTCAATCATTTATAATTTTATTTCTCGAGTTTTTAGGAGAGTATATGTTAATCGCCAGATGTAGCTACATTACAAATATTTGTAGTGTAGTTATAAAAAAGCTTATTGTCATGTGGCAATCTGTTCCAACCAACCAGAAAGATGTTTTAATGGGCCCTAAGTGAAAACCAGAGTGGAATCTGTTGATGCGTTGGAACGTATTTATGATTTTTGTCCTATATCCCAGTCGTATGTAATGTGGGGATCGCCAACCTATATTAGGTTATTTAAAAACACATTTTTTTTTTAAGTTACTATTATTAAGACTTTTGATCACTGGCACATCGTACTCGTACGTCAGGATACGTACTCACTCTGTTGTTCGAAACCTTACGTGCCAAACTACGACGAAAACCTTACGTGCCAAACTACGACGAAAACCTTACGTGCCAAACTACGACGAAAACTTTACGTGCCAAACTACGACGAAAACCATACGTGCCAAACTACGACGAAAACTTTACGTGCCAAACTATGACGAAAACCTTACGTGCCAACCTACGACGAAAACCTTATGTGCCAAACTACGACGAAAACCTTATGTGCCAAACTACGACGAAAACCTTACGTGCCAAAGTACGACGAAAACCTTATGTGCCAAACCACGACGAAAACCTTACGTGCCAAACTACGACGAAGACCTTACGTGTCAAACTACGGCGACAACCTTATGTGCCGAACTACCACGAAAACCCCATGTGCCAAACTACGACGAAAACCTTATGTGCCAAACTACGACGAAAACCTTATGTGCCAAACTACGACGAAAACCTTACGTGCCAAATTCAAAACTTGAACGTGCAACAAGCTTTGGATTTCGGTGATAAACAAATACTCCAAATTCTCAAGAAAAACTGATGTCTCAGGAAACATTTATTCCATTCACCTCTACTTAACACATGTTATTTGTGCGATGCTGCATTATCGGTTTTAACTGTAATAAAAAGCAAGTATCGTTCTAGATTGGATCTAGAAGCAGATATAAAGGTTGCAATGACTACCATGGTCTAGTTGGTAAGACGCCTGTCTGCTGACGCGAAGGTCACGGGTTCAATTCCCGCTGGAAACAGTTTTTTTTTTAAACAGCTTCTCAGTCTGGTTTTCACTCAAGGTCCCATAAATATCTCTCGGTTGTTTGGAGGAGATTGTCACATGGCTATTATATCACAACGTTGTACTGTATACAAAAACGACCTACGTGGCCTGGTAGTAAGACGCTTGTCTGCTGATCCGGAGATTGCGGGTTCGATCCCCGCTGGAACCCAAATTAAAAAAAATGGGATTCCAGTCTGGTTTTCTCTTAGGGTTAATTAAAACATATTTCTGGTTGGTTGGAAGAGATTGTCACACGGCAATAAGCTCGCCAGGTTAAATAAAAAAGAAAGAAAGTGTAATACCTACATGATTCGTTAAGGCACTGCTATAACTGTCAGACGTATTTATTAATATTAACGAGTTCGAGTCCCGAGTCAGAGAGAAACCTCTCCCTTAACGAGAGTTTCCTCTCTGAACGGCGCTATATAAAAATTGTTCATTGAATTGGATTGGACAACCGTTTCAAGGATTGAGCCAAATATGTTATTGGTTATTTTGAATATTCAGCCTCGAATTTCCCACTAATTGTAATAAACTACTTATGTCCTCTTAATTGTAATAAACTACTTATGTCCTCTTAATTGTAATAAACTAATTTGTATCCTCTTAATTGTAATAAACTAGTTTGTGTCCTCTTAATTGTAATAAACTACTTTGTGTCCTCTTAATTGAATAAATAAATAAACCAATATAAACAGAAACAAATATTTCTGTTTTTCATTTACGTGGGGGTCGCATTTACATGGGGGTCGCATAAGGATTATACTGCAGTTAGAGAGTTAAAGGGTTAAGCACCACTGCTCTATCCCATATATCATAAGAGACTGGATGCCGGCGCCTATTCTCAACAGGATGGTGTCCAAGCTGTCGGAATGTTGAGAATTGGCGTAAGTAGTCTATTTTGATTATCGTGAGTAATTTTAGTTTATTCTGTTCCAATAACATGTCATGTTTATACAGTGTATGAGTTGAACACTGACAATTGGGATGTTCATCGTTTGTGCAGTCTGTAGTCTGTATCGTATACCACATTCGTTGTGCACAGTACAACCTGGCGGGCGGGTTCAAGGTATCTTTAACATCTAAAATATTGAAGATGTCAATATCTGAGGTCACATTTAAAAGGAACACCCCGCGAAACAAAAGAAGATCACTTAGCAAGTTAGCTCTACTTATTGCCAGTCTAAATATATAAATATTCCTGTAACTTAAATATTTGTCAAGTACATAAGACCATTAAATATTTTTTTGCCTTTATTGTTTATTTCAGCACCTTGTAATGGATGTTGTGGTCGATGTTGACACGTGATTGCGCTTGAACTACGAATACCATATGTTGATATTATTTTATTTGTATGCAACTGTACTTTTCTTTCCATATGAATATCAAGAGTGACGCTTGGTGTGGTTCGGTGCGGGCTGCCCGACTTGAGACGATCACGTATCGTATTAGTAACTGTGTATATTGTTAAAATTTTGTATTATTTTTAGAATTTTGACTTATGTGTCGTTTGAATTGTTTTGTTGTGATTGTGTCTTTTTATTTGTCTTTTTTATTTTTGAAATTCGTCTTTTATAATGAATGCAATACTCACTACTTATATTTTTTAAGGTACACTGTACCGTTGATAAGTGAATAAATACACATTTTTTGCAGCATAGGTCGATTAAATGTTTCTCCTGTCCGCAATCTCAAAATATAAGAAGATACCTTAACATCCCTCCTCACGCCTAGATGGTAGTATCCCAATATACCTAGAAAACACATTGTAAGATAGATCCATGGGTAAAAATTGCACTTATGCTAGTAGAAACATCTTTTGGACTTTCTCCGCCTTTTGACAGTAACCTATCCCTCGCAGGGTCCATGCCAATGTTCCACATTCTAACTTACTACAGTACCCGGCGGTAAGTAATACACATCGAGCTTAGGAAAGAGACTGTCGGCCATAATCGGCTAACTTCGGCTCTTCGGTAGATCGTCCATACAAGCGTACGATAGAGGGATCTGAGAAACTCTTCCCTATAAATGACTTCCTTTACTTGAAGAGACTTGCATTAACAGAATGATGAATATGCATGAATAAGCATTGCACACTGAACTGGTTTTGATTCATCTAACGAGTATGTTCAATGGACGCGAGTCAGTGGCACGTGGTAAGTCTGACGGCATTTCCTTCTTCGGGTCAAGTTATTTGTGGAAATGTTCATTAACATTCCAGTAGTTTATCCTCGTAGTTGTCAGCTCAACGGAAGTTAGTGACCATATTTGATATCGTCAATTTATCATATCGTTCTCCCCTCGCGCTGTCTTCAAAGTATCGTAACTTCTTACACACAGCGCAGAGAGATGCTTCTCAAAACCGAGCTCTTCAATAATCAGTCGATTGGTTCTTCTTACAGTCCATGAAATTCGCAATATTTCAAAGGCATAAATTATTTGCTAATTGCGTTTTTTAAGTTTTTTATATTTTTATTAAACAAAGTAATATATTGTACAAATATTTGTCTAAACCTATATACACATTTATTACTTAATTTATCTTATTTATTTATTATAATTTATGAAATTACTTAATCTTATTTTCCTACATTTCATTTTATTATTTCTTATAATCTTAATGTATGATTTCTTAAAAATAATTAACACCTACATACTACTTATAACTAGATAACAATTCTTACAACTAACTATTTTGCAAGACAAATCCATTCGTTCAGGCTACTTGTATTCCATCACATTCACTCAGACCTTGGTCGTCCCAGCTAATACTGTAGGTGGACTAGTCAGGCAACAGATAATGCAGACAGACAGAGGCGAGTTCTTTGACTAATATTTAATTTATATACTGGTGCAATTTTTAACTGCGCAGTATGGTCTTCGTGGCAGTGATTTGAGGAATTGCCTTTTCCACTGTTGTGTCATATGTGTTATTTATCTATGTATACTTATATTAAGTATTTTGTGTGTGAATTTATCAAGAATTTTTACGCTCGATGAGTCTCTGTTTTTATTTTATATCAACCATAGTTGGGGATGGTTATTATCTCCAAAGGTGTTCGAACGATCATGTCAGCGGCCCTGGTGGCGCCGTGTTGGTCAGGCGTCTTCCCGCTCACCCCGCTAAACACCGCAGAAAATCTCACTATAGTTAATACCAAAATAAAGAAATGTTCAGAATAATGTTTATCATTTATTGAATCAAATGTTCTTCTTCTCCCTGTCTCCATCCCAACTCACTGTTTGCGAAGACTGTTGGGGTCAGCTCTCCTCGTCCTCAGGTTGTATGCTCTTCTGTCCCGGACTACGTCCCCCAGGCCGTGCCTCTGCATCAGGTTATCTTTTTGCACCACCCATGAATTCTTTGGTCTTCCTCTAGTTGTTATTCGAGGAAGATCCATGGAGATTGTCTGGTTTACAATGTGATCGGGTGCTCTGCGTCCAACGTGCCCATACCATCTCAATCGCCTCTCCTCCATCTTACTGTTGATGTCTGTAACACCTAGACTTCCACGAATGCGGGAACTTTTCATTTTGTCTCTTAAGGACACATTGAATCTAATGAACATACAAAAAATAATACGTTTAACGAATTCCGTTTTAACAAAATAAAAATTTAAGCAAATCTTTGTAGATCTTTCGTTATGTAATAGTAACACATTCAGCTTTAGGTGTAGTGTGGTGTATGTGTTTAGTAAGCATTTTAAGAAAGGAGTTTCGAAACGATTTTGTCACATTGAGAGAATAAGTTGCGAATAACCTACGAAATCGATGTATGGATATTTAAAAGTAGACCGGTCAAAAGATGTGTGCTGGAGTTAGAGCTTCCAAACCAGTTTAAACACGACGTGTTATTTCACAGGTGTTATTTTTTTATGACCATCTTGACACCGACGGTTGATTAACATTTTGCAAGTTTTTCTAATTATGAATAAATTGTTCATATTGTGAGCATTCAGGATATACGAGGTATTTCAAAAATGTACATATCGTCACTGATACTGTAGGAACACGTATGTATCTAGGATTGCCCAAATTTTACAGGGAAGACAAAAAACGAACTTTCTCCAAAATATAATAAAATAAAAACGTCACTCGGTATTGCAGTTACGAATAAATGCGTTCCGCGTTGAGAATAAATATATGTGATAATACAAAAATGTGTCAATGATACAAGAGATGACAAAATATAAAGAAAATTACTTGTACCAAAATATCGAAGTACGTGTTCTTGCAATATCGGCAACGATATATTGGTTGTGTTTTCAAATCCCGAGACTGCCAAGAAGCTATTCATTTTTTCATGGCGCAAGTGAATTTACTATGAAAATGTTAATTTGAATATTCGTATTCGAGTCATCTTAACCCTTTGTATCCCGGCCCCGGTGATCCCGTCCTGTGTATCCCGTCCCATGTATCCCGTCCCATGTATCCCGTCCCATGTATCCCAGTCCCGTGTTTTAAGCCGCGGCCACACAGGTAGGCACCTCCCTTGATGCTTAGAGCTACGCTGCGAGTTAGGCGACATATCCTAGCGAACCAACGCACCGCATACTATCGCAGTGACCACACTGCACGCCACACTACATGACGATAAGTCACCGAGTGAACCTCCTAGCGAACAGACGTATTGATTAATTTTAGCGTGTCACCGTGATTTTACAAGATGGCGGAAGTTTTAATGACAGCTTTGTATAAAAGGGAGCCTTTGTGGAACCCATCGAGCAAATTATACAAAAATGTACCTGTAATAAAATCACTTTGGAATGAAGTTGCACAGGAAGTAAATAAAGATAAGGTAAGTTGTGATGAAATTGGTTAATTTTGAGAGTGGCATCGTTTGTTGACTCAACCACTCCCAAATGTCAAATGAATTTGTGCGAAACAGTTTGGTGTGGCCAAGCATGAAGACACCTAGTATATGAGTCACGTAAAACCTAGCTTAGCACCTAACGAAGCACTTTGGGTGGTCTCGGCCTTAACGTGATAAACTACAAGTAGATTTCCGTCGAGTCTGGGGCCTTAAGTTTTCACATAATCGCTACCTGTTCCGGAAAAGGGCATATTACTAGCATTCAGCAAATACTTTTGTAAACAATTTAACGTTTCAATGACAGCGTCTTGATTTGTAACATGGATAATGGAGATATGCTTGGATTGATTTATGATTGTGATTTTGACGTCGCATCATCGATGTGCACTGTCAAGTGGATTTAGGATCTTGAAGTTCTGGACAAATGGATCAAGCAGTCTCTGGGTCTCTAGTCTAGAATAAGAAATTTTCCAAACAGGTTATCGAAGAACGTGTCTTAGCATGTATTGATATGTATTCCTGGTTTGGCTTACGCCAAAACCAATACACGATGGGAAAGGAAATGGTAACTACAGGTTTAGTGGTGATGGCGCGGAAGTCGTTTCGAGCTGAAAGGTTGACGTATGTACACCACACTTATTTTATCACAATGTTTTGGTTGATCCTATAAGCACTGGGTACTGGCCCACATATAGTAAATTTCAACTGCACGTAACACACGCGTTTGTAAATGAGTACATGAATACACCAATTCGAGTCACGTGAGAAATCGTCACATCAAAATTGCACTGTACACTCGTCCGGGTCGATGACACTCCCCACACGCGTGGATGGCGACTGACCGTCTCGGGGGATGACACTCGCCACGCGCGTGGATGGCCACTATTGGTCTACCCCCCACATCACTTGACGGTCACGTTCTGTCCGCGTGGATCTGAGCTGATTTTTCGTCACGTCGTTTTGGCGTGAACAATTCCATTAACTGATAATAAGGAATTACCCCGGAGAACTTGCAAGGCATGTGTTAACCTTTCCCTTCCTGTGCTAAAAAATCCGCCCGTTTCGGTGATGTGTATTCAATACACAAGTAAAAATGAGCGATTTAAAATCGGAAAAAATAATAATATTCATAGCCAATCGCTTAAATTAATTAAATTTGAAGTCAAAAGTGATAATAATTGAAATTGAATTGCTGAAAACATGAAAAAACATCGACCAACGTTCACAAAACGGGCGAAGCGACCACTTCGAACGAAAGCCCGCTGGCTACTGAGCGAGAGAAGCGACCGAACTGAGATTCTGTTTCTTGCGTTCCCATTAACCAAAATAGAGTGAGATGTGAATTGCGTAGCTTCCTAACCAATAGCGGTTTTCACGAACGAAAGCCCGCTCGCTAGTGAGCGAGAGAAGCGACCGAACTGAGATTCTATTTCTTGCGTTCCCATATACCGAAGTAGAGTGAGACGTGAATAGCGTCGTTTCCTCATCAATAGCGGTTTTCAGAATGAATATACCTACGTCACACACTGGCACACGTTTGATGAATTTATTCCCGATTTTCACAAAATAACTCTGATATGGCCGATAAGTGCTAATTATTATTAATATTATTTTTTCATTCAATGCTTAAATGTATTACGGAGGAAAAGCTAACATCTGAAGCCAGTATTTATTATATTTATAGAGATATTAAAGTGTTTAGAAGCAATGTGTACTATAGTTCGGAAATTCTAGGATGAGTCCTGGGACAGCTCACAAGTTTGCCCCAATACAATCTTATGTAATGTATTTACCTAAATAACTTGCTATTTATTAGAATTGAGGCTTATATTAAAGTTGATAAAATAATTAAAATTACTGAACATCGTTACAAGGTTGTATTGGGGCAAATTTGTGAGCTGTCACAGAACTCGACCTAGAATTTCCGAACTATAGGTACACATCAGAGGGAAGGAAGGGCTTAGCACAAGAAGAGAAGTGAGACCCGGTACAAAAACCAAACCGGTTATTCGACTAGGTAAAGGAAAGTAATTGGAAGCTGTAACTTGGACAAAAAGTGTGAAGATCTGTCGTATAACATACGTCTGTACAAAATGGGCATGTCATGATTGTATCATCTTGTCTCATATTTTTACTTAACTCGTCCAGTGCTGAGAACACGCGTGGCGTGTCCATGTGAACATCGGCTTCATGCTCAGAACACGCGCAGCGTGTCCATGCCTATATATTGTTAGTATATTACATCAGCATATGATATTCGTCATTATTTCGGAAGATTCCGTCGCATTCGGCGTTTGCGCATGTGCAACGCATTGTAAAGTTGAGGTTACACCCGCAGTTGTAAATAATATTTTTTCTAGTTCTTATTCCGTTTGTTTTCATTGTGAGACTTGATAATAAAAATAATTGGACTATTTCTCTAGCGCTGTTTTGTGAAAAGGTCACTCACTGCAAGGGATATTTTGTTTATGTTTTCTAGTTATTTTCAATTTTGAATGAGTGACATGAGTGAATTGTGAGCAAAAATAAGTGCCTTTTGAAAAATATATTATAGTAATTGGTGTATACATAGTGATATTTAGTATTATATAAGTTCCCTTTTTGATTTTACGAAAAAAAATACGTTTACCTTGAAAAATGGATCGCCCATCGAGCTCTAAAAGACAAAAGATTGAGGATGATATGGATGATTCATTTAGTGACGTTAGTGATGTATAGTGATTCACCATCATCGAGGACGATTCTGAATTTGAGTCAGATATTGAAAATGATGACAATATTCAAATTCAAACTGTTTCACAAACATCTAGAACACCAGATGTTAGCTCTACGCAATGGTCGAATATAAAAAAACAACCAGCCTCTATACCATTTTCAAAAATACCCGGGTTGAAAATTGAGATGTCAAGTAAAGAACCAATAGATTATTTTGATTTGATTTTCAATGAAGATTTGTACAATCTTGTGACAACCCAAACTAATTTGTATGCTGTTGAAGTATTGTCGAAATCAGAAGGTGATACAAGCAGAATCATGCGATGGAAAAATGTCACTAAAGACGAAATGAGGGTGTGGCTGGGTTTACTACTACACACCGGAACAATACGTTTGAACCGGTTGAGTGACTACTGGAATACGGACTACCTATTCAATTTACCGGTATTTTCACAATTCATGTCAAGAGATAGATTTTTACTCATCTTACGGGCACTTCATTTTAACAATAATGAAGAAGATCTGTCGAGCTTGGCAAAAGTCAGGGCATTGATTGATTTTTTCAATGGAAGGATGGAAGTAATTTATGATCCACACAAACAACTATCGGTAGATAAATCATTGGTTCTTTGGAGAGGCCGATTGATTTTTCGCCAATATATAAAAGGCAAAAAGGCCAAGTATGGTATAAAACTTTACATGTTAGGGGAATCAAGTGGATTGGCCGTAAAAATAATTGTATATGGTGGATCATCAGATGAAGAGTTAGGTGGCAAAGGCCACACTAATAAAGTCGTTCAGAAATTGCTAGAGGGGAAGACGGGAGCCGGATATTCAGTTTACATGGATAATTTCTATAATAGCGTTCCTCTTACAAAAAATTTATTTAACCAAAACACATATGTCACAGGAACACTACGAGCAAATAGAAAAGAAAACCCGATCGATGTTATAAATAAAAAACTAAAGAAAGGAGAAAGTGTGAGTCAGTACACAGAAAATGGTATATGTGTTACCAAATGGAAAGACCGCCGAGAAGTCTTTATGATTTCTTCTGAATTCGATGGGGACCTGTCTGATAGTAAAAACCGACATGGTCAAGTGGTCACCAAACCAAATATGGTAATAAATAACAACAATCATATGGGTGGTATAGACTATCATGACCAGATGTTAACTTACTACCCATGCAAAAGGAAAACATTACGTTGGTACAAAAAGTTGGTCATTCATCTATTCCAGACGATGTTATTGAATTCTTGGCATTTATACAATGCAGACAATTCACAGAAAATGCCGTTGTATGATTTCAGGCTATTTATAATCAAAAAATTACTAGGTCCACCTCCATCATCAATTCCGAGACAAACAGTACAATCAAAAACCAAGATACATATGCCGAAGTTTTGTGAAAAAGACACTGATAATAAAATCAAAAGACGCAGATATAGGCAATGCTGGGATACAGCTAAGAAAAGAAATGCTTCATTATTCTTTTGTCCAGATTGCCCCACACAACCTGGTCATTGTTTGGATCCTTGTTTCCAACTTTACCACAAATATTAAATTATTTAAAAAAAATTATTGTGTACACCTAATTAGTAAGTATATTTTTCTGTTAGTTTTTATAAAATATTGTTTTTTTTGCTGTAATATAATGTTGTTCGAAAAATGTCATAAAAACCTCCATTCAATACCATTACGGTATGCGTCAAAATACCGACATCACTCTTATCACACAAAAAAGTCACTCAAGTACGTTTGATAAAAATAAAAAAAGACTGGGTATCTCATTTTGCGCCGAATTACCAATGGACAAAATAAAAATAACATAAAAATAAACATATTTGAAAAAGGACAAAAAAATATTTGCTTGAAAATTTTTAATTTATTTGAGAATATTTTTTACATGTGTAACCCCACCTTTACAGCATGGCCTTGGCTGTGATTCGTCGATCGAATTTTTGAACCGGTGTAAAAGGGGATGATGTATAAATGATATATATAAACAAATTCTATATTTATGAATATATATTTTCTTAAATGTAAAATTTGTTTTACTTCCGTGAAAATATCACGGGCTGCAACTATATTGCGCACTGATCCGCTCTCATGGAAATTGTCTCAGCAGTGAAAGAGTTAAGTTCATTTTAGAGACGCTGTTACCTGATCTCACGCTGCCGAAGGTATCGATGAAAGGGCAAAATACATTGACCTGGGATGTACGCCGCGCCGGTGTGGTCTGCCTACAGACCAGGGTATCACATCTCGGCTGCGGTCTGCGCCATTCACCGCACCTGGCTTCTTGTTTCATATAATACTCACTTATAAATTAAAATTATATACACACGTCTCCATGTCATGGTAGGCAGAGAAAAGAGAGTGCCAGACTTACCTATTGCGACACATATTTTGCCTCTTCTACATTCATCCGCAGCCGCAGCTACTACCTTCGTGTCGTCACACTCACTTTTTTTATATTTATTCTGTAATACTGTTGACATTTCATTAATAGAGCGCATTTGAGCAAAGTCTGCCTTCTAAACGCCGCAATATAAATGGTCTCATTACTATTACAAGAACGAAACGTCAGAATGCTCTCGGCTCGCCTCTCCTCCATCTTGCTGTTGATGTCTGTAACACCTAGGCTTCCTGTCTCTTAGGGACACACCAGCTGACCATCTTAGCATGCGCATTTCAGCAGTATCTAGTTACCTAGAGTAAGAGTTATACATCGTCCAGCATTCGGAGCCATAGAGGAGTGCGGGTCTGACAATCGTTTGGTATACTTTTCCTGTTAACTTTACTGGCGTTTTCGGATCACATAGAACTCCCGTCATTAATCTAAACTTCATACATCCCACACTAATTCTACTATATGTGTTACATCTGCTGCACATCCTCCATCGCTATGGATGAGTGACCCGAGATACTTAAAGGAGTCACAATTTGATAATGTTTCTCCATTCATTTGCCATGCACCTCAATTGGAATATCATATAGTAATGCGCCATCTGCCTTTACCATCTGCCCTGAGAACCACTCGAGGCTATTTTTGGACGCTGTTAACTTCTGTACAGTTTTGGCGAATGTGCCAATTTTCTTTCAGCTGCATTCGCTAAGGTCCAGATATTTAAGTATAATTAATATTATATACATTGTATTAAGGATAGGAAACAAAGTCAACGGTGTACTATAACATACTCGCATATGTATACTCGAAGCGGACAGTATCAAAATCTGCGAAGATGACACTCCACAAATGTATTTTAGTGTAAACTTTGATATATGGGAGTGAAACATGGACAGAGGCGAATACATGCTGAAGTGCACTTGAGAAGAAAACATTGGGTAACAATTTATAATGGTAGGTGATAAGAAATGGATGCGAATTCAAGGCTAGTGAGTTCAGTAAGATGAAGAGGAACCCTCTAAACTGGTTTGGGCGTGTAGGAAGAATGAAGGAAGAAAAGCTAAAAAAAACAAGTGATCAAGTTGGATGATATTTTGAAAGGAAACGTAGTAACATAATTCAGTGAAATCGTACGAGTTATTATATATGAGAAGGTGTATGGACGTGGAAGAGGTGAAGGATGTATGTTGTTAAAGGCGCTACGTCCTCTCTGTCTAACCCGATATGAAAATGGTGTGATAGCATGTATGTAATATTAAACGACTGCTAAAATATTTGGATATTATTAAGGGACAAGGGGTTTGTTTAACCCTTCCTTCCCTGTGATGTGTAACTAGTACACATTGCTTCTAAACACTTTAATATCTCTATAAATATAATAAATACTGGCTTCAGATTTTAGGTATTCCTCCGTAATACATTTACGCATCGAATGAAAAAAATAATATTAATAATAATTAGCACTTATTGGCCACATCAGAGATATTTTGTGAAAATCGGGAATAAATTCACCGATACAATCAAACGTGTGCCAGTATGTGACGTAGGTATATTCATTCTAAAAAACCGCTATGGGTGAGGAAGCGACTCTATTCACGTCTCACTCTCACTCTACTTCGGTATATGAGAACGCAAGAAATAGAATCTCTGTTCGCAGTTGTGTTTCTTCCTTCGAGGTATAACATATATGTTACATTGTTAGTCAGGTCTCAGTCGCTCTAGCGCATTCATCTGAGGTGGTCTTTTTGCCCGTTTTTTTAACGTCAGCCGATGTTTTTTTCATGTTTTCAGCAATTAAATTTCAATTATTATCTTTTTTGACTTCAAATTTAATTAATTTAAGCGATTAGTTATGAAAATGCTTATTTTTCCGATTTTAAATCGTTTATTTTTACATGTGCATTGAATGCACATCTCCGGAAACTGGCGTATTTTTTAGTACAGGAAGGGAAAGGTTAATATATAGTATATTGTTCGAGGAGTGCTTCTAACAGTTAAGAAATACATATTCGAATGTTTCCTCGTGCAGACCACACCCGCCCATGAGGGTATCAAGGAGTTCGTTTCATGCCAAATTCGAAGCGACGAATAATGTTCGCATTCTGGGGATGTCTTCTTCTTTATGTGCTGTGTCCCGTCCCCCTGCCGCTGATGATCATCTTGAGAAAGTATTTGTCTTTGCCAGTATGGAACAGCCCCTCAACTGTCTGGATATTAATTTTACGAAGTAGTATGTTGTATCGGACGTGTGCCGTCACCCGTGTGTGTGTGTATGTGATATGAAAAGGACACTGTGTGTAGATCTGTATTATTAAACTTGTTCTTGTATAATCATATGTCCTTGTTTGTATATGTTATAATTCAGTCTAATGTTCCTGTATTTGTATATGTAAAATGCTATATGTTCTTGTATTCCATATGTTGAAATGTATATGATTTTATATGTAAATCTGCTATATTTTACTATGTTAAATATATGTCTGTTTGACTCCGATTGCATTCGCGACCGCATTGGAAATATGTGACTTGCAAAGCTGTGCGATCGGAGTAGGTCCAGGTTCAGTCGGCGTAAGCAGGGCCCAGACCCCGAAAGTTGTCGTATTTCGCGGACAATGGGCGCTTGTGACGGCCGACTGACCATTAATATAGAGGGGACCCCAATTTGGAAATCATCTTCTCACTGTGTTCTCACTCACATTTGAAATACATTCTCAGTAATACCGATTTTACCGTGTTTTTACTCGAGACCCGCTACCCTACATCGACTGACTGAGAGGAATCTCTCCCTGCTCTTCTTCTTCTTCTTCTGCTGGATCTTCGACACGGAATTCGCGACGTCGATTCTTCGAGCGCTACGCGGCAACCAACAACCTATATACAGTCTTTGTACCTGTCCGGTACATATGTTATTTGATGATGTGTGAGGAGTTGAATTCCGCATGATGTTTCCAGTTGTAGTTGAGTGTCACTGTTTGTCAGGTTGATGAGAGCGTGCAGCGGGGTTTTGTTTTTGTGTAATCAAAAATCGGAAAGAAGTATCGATTTATTTTTTCATGCTAAATATCCTCAGTGAGATACAGGCAAAAGCCTAGTTTACTGGGGACACGACAAATGAAAGGCAACAAACCCAGATCCATTAAAATTGTATGTCCAAATCAAATTACCTGTTGTTTTTTCGCAAATTGTGTATATTTCTTGTCATGTGTAATAATAAATAAATAAACAAAATAAATTTATCTCCTTGCACTGTATGATCTTGAGCTTTTATTTTGCATCTGTTTTGTCGCAGAACTTCGGTTTTTGAGATACGATTAAGCCAAGAAATTCTGAGCTTTCTTCGATTAATTTCAAATGCTTTTAACTTATTTAGCATTCTGGCCATCACTGTCAATGTTTCAATACCATAAAGTAAAAAAATAGACCATATTTAGTACTTGATCACGCTTCGTTGAAATTTAAGATTCAAGTTATCATTGCAAAAAAAACTGGTATCATCTTGGGAAATCCTGCACGTGCTATTTCTATCCGGTGTTTAACTTGTTTATTTTTCAAAATCACGAGTAACTCATAAGGCTTCCTAGACATTTGAAACTGTAGACTTGCTCTGTAGGTCGCCCGGTCAGTTGCAGAAATACACAACTATGAGACTGTCGACTTGCTCTATAGGTTACCCGGTCAGCTGCAGAGATACACCACTTTGAGACTATCGACTTGCTCTGTAGGTTGCCCGGTCAGCTGCAGAGACACACCACTATGAGACTGTCGACTTGCTGTGTAGGCTACCCGGTCAGCTGCAGAGATGCACCACTATGAGAGTGTCGACTTGCTCTTAAGGTCACCCGGTCAGCTACAGAGATACACCACTAGAGACTATCGACTTGCTCTGTAGGTTGCCCGGTCAGCTGCAGAGATACACCACTATGAGACTTGCGACTTGCTCTAAAGGTTACCCGGTCAGCTGCAGAGATACACCACTATGAGACTATCGACTTGCTCTGTATGTTTCCCGGTCAGCTACAGAGATACACCACTATGAGACTGTCGACTTGCTCTGTAGGTTGCCCGGTCAGCTGCAGAGACACACCACTATGAGACTGTCGACTTGCTGTGTAGGTTACCCGGTCAGCTGCAAAGACACACCACTGTGAGACTGTTGATTTGCTGTGTAGGTTACCCGGTCAGCTGCAGAGATACACCACTATGAGACTGTTGACTTGCTCTAAAGGTTACCCGGACAGCTGCAGAGATACACCACTATAAGACTTTCGTATCAAGAATATAAACTCTGTTTTCTGAGCGTTCATACTGAGTTGAAACATTTTGAGCATTAATATTCTTGAGATGCAGGATATAAATAGTTTACTGGCCTTACGAGTATCACATGAAATAGTATCGCCAATACGTACGATGACGAATTACGAGTTTGCTGCTTACTCCTTAGTGGCTCTTAACCGATGGTTCGATCGATGGAGCTTGAAACAATGTTGTTGTCTAGTCACACTCTTCAATCGAATAAATCTTAACCGATGGTTCGATAAATGGAGCTTGAAACAATGTTGTTGTCTAGTCACACTCTTCAATCGAATAAATCTTAACCGATGGTTCGATCAATGGAGCTTGAAAGAATGTTGTTGTCTAGTCACACTCTTCAATCGAATAAATCTTAACCGATGGTTCGATCAATGGAGCTTGAAACAATGTTGTTGTCTAGTCACACTCTTCAATCGAATAAATCTTCGATTATATTTTTCGCATGTTTTCATCTGTCACCAATCGATCATACGGTGACCTACGCTATTTACGAGTAAATGCCAACGAGGAAATGTTGCACAAGTTGGACAGGCTCCAAGACGTTTGCATCCGGTTCAGATTGAATCTTAGGAAGTACGAGTATGGACACGTGTCAGAGTTTCGGAAAAGACTTCAATTTTATTTATTTTCACAATTTGGAATCAATTTCCTTCGAGCTGTGCATCAATAGGAAGCTATGCGTGAGGCTCTCGCGCGGTAGAAGTGAAACTTTTTAACTCCTAGGAAAAGTTGATTTTATGCATTGCTTTTTTGTCCATTAGCTAACGATTTTTTTTTTTTAGGATTAGGAAATGGTTATGTGGAATTTGATTCAAGAAAATCTCTCTTAATTAAATAAAAAAAATTTTTTTTTTATAATACTCGTACAATAAGTTTAATAATAAATAATAATAATATAATATTATTAATAATAAATTTTAATAATAATTATATAATACTATTAATAATATTATATTTATATTTTTTAATATTAAATATGTTAATATTTTTGTGTTATTATTTTTAAATAATTATTATTAAATTATTTTTTTTACATTATTAATAATATTATACTGTTAATTAATTATGTTAAGTATAATTAATTATAATTAATAATAATATAATTATCAATATTATAATAACATATATACATTATTATAATTATATAATATATTAAATATAAATTATATATTAAATAAATATTAACATAAATATTAAAGGAAATAAAATAAAATAATTAAATATAAAATAAAATTAATAATTATTAAATACATTAATATAAAAATAAGATATAACAAAAAACATTATTTTAAATTTTTTTAATAATAATAATTTTAATAATAAATTATATTTTTAACCTGTTCACCGCGTTAAAAATCAAATTCCACGAATCCTGTGCGCGGCACAATTTCAGCGTTTTTTAATTTCTAAGTTTAAACACATATTTTGTTTAGAACCACTGATATTTGATTACAACACCAAGTAAACATGACACTTAAGTAATTTTCTGATAATAAATAATAGTCATTACTCTTAAGGAGACTCATTAAATAAAGGAGATAAACTTAACATTACGTAAAATAAACAAAGGAATGCTACGATCAAATCAATGCTTCATGACACTCACCCAATCAAATGCATATAGCACTAGTAATGTTTATTAACGTAAGAGAGACTTAGTAATGTTTATTTACGTAAGAGAGACTCATCGCAGGACTCGATCCGCGCGACAGGTCGTTAATGCTGGAAATATTGAGAAACCAAAAAAATTCGGCGCTCTGTTTATTCAACAATATCTCATAAACTAATATATTATTTGACAAGGTTTTCAGAGATGTCGCTAGAATAAAGATTATTTTAAATTTTAGTTCAATTTTTATTCCGGTTTTGTGTCATTTTTTTTAAATAATTGTGATTTGAAACATGGATTGTCGTCAGATCACAGGCTTTTGTGCTCCCCGCGGGGAAAGAGTTAATAATAATATAATACACTTAATAATATTAAAACATTATTAATTATTATTAGTAATAAATAATAATAATTATTAAAATAACTAATAATAATTTATAAATAAATAATATATTAAATAATAATAAATAATAATTTATTTATAATAAAATAATATAAAATCGACTTTTTCTAGGAGCTAAGAAGTTTCACTTCTACCGCGCGAGAGTCTCACGCATCGGTTTTTTTTTATATATTATCGCAAAACAGCGTTCACTACAGTTCATATTTGAAATCTAATGATAACCACGACTGTCCAATGCTACAGCTCAGCCAACTGATAATTAGCTAAACATTATTAACTGGTTATCCAAATATTTACATTATTTTATTTATGCATACCTTCAACAAACTGTTCCGCGGAATGAAGATTTTCATTATTGAAACGATTAAAACACATTTAAGATCCACGCTAAAACAATATAAACTAAACACATTAGCCATATTGTCAATGGAATCGGAGTTTTATAAAATCGTAGATGCATTAGCGAAGAGGAAAGCAAGACGTACAAACTGTAGTGGTTTGAGTGGCGTCAAATATGGTACATGTCGTCAAATATATCATCATCATCATCATCAATGGCACTACAGCCCATTGTGGGCCCCGGCCTCCTCCAGCAGTCGTTGCCATTCCCCCCTTCGGGGTCAGTCCGGCTTCTTTTGCTTTTGGTTTCATAATCGTGTGGTTTCAGATAGACAGGTGATTAACCCATCGTATCTTAGGTCCCTGGTGGGGCTGCCACCTTAAGGCCTGAGACCCTGCCCTGGTTTTCTGTTAGGGTTTTCCTTCCCTTAGCTGGTGGGGTCTGGTTTTTAGGCGCCAGAGACTCGCCTTTCATCCTTCCGCTATCTGCTATGATCCACATAGTGTGACCACATTGCCCAGGGTTCGCGACGGGGACGCTAACGAATCGGACTAGCCAGTAGTGTTGCTGATAGTATGCAACTCGGCGTTCCACAGCATTTTATAGACTTACACCTTCCAGCATAGTGTAAGTCACTGTGACCCTACTGACAATTCGTCAAATATATACATGTCGTCAAATATGGTACATGCCGTCAAATATGGTACATGCCGTCAAATATGGTACATGTCGTCAAATATAGTAAATGTCGTCAAATATGGTACATGTCGTCAAATATGGTGCATGTCAAATGTCATCATCCGAAATGGAAAGATAGACAATATTTTAATTCCGTATTGGTGGAGGGGGTAACGTACAATAGTTGCAAACTATTCATTTATTTATTAATTTAACACGTTTATTGCAAATACAACCTAGCGGGCTTATTGCCAGGCGGCAATCTCTTCCAGCGAACCAGACAAAAGTAAATGAAGCAAGTGACGTGGTCACATAAATCATTTAAATGACTATTCATCCCCACGAAATCCATAAACATATACGTGAGCACATGCCCACAGCCCCCACAAAGACGGAAAATCACCCGAACATTCTTTTTCACATAAAGTGAGATATCATCAATCAAAAGGAAAGGAAGGGATGGTGGAGAGGAAAGGAAAAATCGGGAATGAAACACGTTATTTTAATGACTAGAAATTAAGAGTTTTTTCAGTCGCTTCTTAAAGCATGCCAAGGACGGAGCGAGTCTTATATTGGTTTGTAACTGATTCCAGAATCTCACTGCATGGACAATAAAGGACAACGTAAAAAAAGAGGAGCAGTGAACTGGAAAGGCCAATAAACAATCTCTGTTTGAGCGTAGCGCTAATCCATGATTGGAAAGACGCTGAAATTTTTCGGCGAGATAAGAGGGTGCGGCGGGACAGTTAAGGATATTATACAATAGAGACAGTATGTGAATTTGGCGTCTATTTCTAACATACAACCAGTTCAATGTTTTCTGGTATGAAGTTATATGATCGTACTTACGTAGGTTGAAAATGAATCTTAGACAAACATTTTGAAGAGGCTGTAATTTGTCCAGCTGTTCCTCTGTAACATCCAAGTAACATACGTCCGCATAGTCCAGAATCGGAAAGAGCTGAGATTGTGCGAGTAAAATGTTGGTTTCAGTAGGCAGGAATCTTTGCAACACTTTAAGGGAATGAAGGCTGAAGAGCCTACTGATATGTTATGGACGTATATTATGTTTTTTGTCCATAAAGCGAATCGTTCGGTCAACTCTCACCAGAAAATCCATTAAGTTTAAAAAGCAACACTGCACATGTTGGTCATTTGAAATTTCTAAAACTAAATACTATATTTAATTTTTGTCTTCATATGTTCTTGGAAACGCTCCTACTCGTTACCTCTAGAGATAAGCGAAGTGTGAGAAAGGTAGTTTAGGTTTCTTTATCCGAAATATGTTAACTGATCACATGTGCCATTCGCTCCTAAGCTCTCAATTATTAACTGATCACAAGTACCATTCGCTCCTAAGCTCTCAATTGTTAACTGACACATGTGCCATTCGCTCCTAAGCTCTCAATTGTTAACTGATCACATGTGCCATTCGCTCCTAAGCTCTCAATTGTTAACTGACACATGTGCCATTTGCTCCTAAGCTCTCAATTGTTAACTGATCACAAGTACCATTCGCTCCTAAGCTCTCAATTATTAACTGACACATGTGCCATTCGCTCCTAAGCTCTCAATTGTTAACTGATCACATGTGCCATTCGCTCCAAAGCTCTCAATTGTTAACTGATCACATGTGCCATTCGCTCCAAAGCTCTCAATTGTTAACTGATTACATGTGCCATTCGCTCCTAAGCTCTCAATTGTTAACTGATCACATGTGCCATTCACTCCTATGCTCTCGATTGAAAAGTACTTCTTTTACCAAAAAAATAGTATATTTAAGGTCCAAATTCCTTAGATGCAAATGAATTTTTCAAATCCGTGTCTAATGCCATGTTTACACGAGCTTAGTACCTGTCATTAGTACTTATCGTTTGTACTAAGCTGCTTTAGTGACAACAAGCATATTAGTACTAAGATTTACTGATGCTTAGTACTAATATGCTTGTTTACACGTGGATACAAGTGTGAGTGAGAAGCATTAATGACAAGTACTAAGCTCGTGTAAACATGGCATAAGAGATGTTACTTCGTAGAGCAGTAAAACTTTGAAGTCAATTTTGTCTTCATCGAATAAATTAATTATTACGAATCGATCCAATATGGCGATGTATTATACTAAGGTTTTGGGCGTTGCTGGTCCTGTGGCGTCAAAGAGTATGTATCTTAGTGTTAGGACGGATGACGGACAGAGGAGTCGTCAAGGGCTAACATGGGAGTCACGATACTAAGTCATGAGCTTACACGGCAGGATGATGATGAAGTGTAAGATATATGTAAATACACAACAGAGGGACATTGTCATTATAACATTCTGTACTTTAAGGCAAAGGCACACTAAAGTGCTTCGCTAGGTGCTAAGCTAGGTGTTACGTGACTAATATACTAAGTGACTTCATGTTTGTCCACACCAAAGTGATTCGCACAAATTCATTTGACATTTGGGAGCGGTTGAGTCAACAAACGATGCCACTCTCAAAACTAACCAATTTCATTACAACTTACCCTATATTGATTTACTTCCTGTGCAACTTCATTCCAAAGTGATTTTATTACAGGTACATTTTTGTATGATTTCCTCGATGGGTTCCACAAAGGCTCCCTTTTGTACACAGCTGTCATTAAAACTTCCGCCATCTTGTAAATTAACCAACACGTCTGTTCGCTAGGAGATTCACTCGATGACTAATCGTCATGCAACGTGGCGCGAAGCGTGCAATGTGGCCACTGCGATAGTATGCGGTACGTTGGTTCGCTAGGATATGTCACCTAGCTCGAAACATAGCTCTAAGCATCAAGCGAGGCTCCTACCAGTGTGGCCGAGGCCTAATACAATACAATAATACAATTTTCCTTTCTAAAAATCAACCCCTCTCCCTGATCTTAAACAAATTGAATATCGACGTCGTACGGTCACTTGAACCCGCAATATAAAATCAACGGATACAAATTTAAATGTCAATCATTTATAATTTTATTTCTCGAGTTTTTAGAAGAGTATAATCGCCAGATGGGCTCCTTCCTGTGTGGCCGAGACCTTAAGACGGATGGAGATTAGTCGTCAAGGGCTATCATGGGAGTCACGATGCTCAGTCATTAGCAACACGACAGGGTGATGATGAAGTGTTTGATATATGTAAATACACAACAGAGGGCCGATGTTATTATAACATTCTGTTCTGTAAATGATCTCCGTGATGTACTTCATTGTTCATTGTGCAAGTTACCTTGATAAAAAGTTAAAGATATTTTCAGACGGCACTGCCTGGCCCTCGTGTTAAGCGAGGTCGTAGGTCTCGCGACCGTTGGTCGTGTGACAGAGCGATATACTCGTAAAATGACACCTCGGAGCTAAATCCGAATATTGCATGATTGTTGGCTGAGCGGTGGCCCCGTCCTTGATCTTACCAGCCGCCGCGGCTGTCGATAGCAGAGAGCGGAGTGCAGATAGCGCGAGGGCGCGTGATCCGCTGCCAAGGCCAGCCGGCCTATGTATCTATACATGGTATGTAGTGGGAGGCTTCGATTGCATACCTCGATTTCGCTATTTGGATCATTTACATATGTGACCGCATTCCTTAGTAAGGAACAACTTTTCAAAAGACTTCTCGCTGATCATTAATTTCGCTGACCAAAGAACACGTAAACACGTAAATATCTACTCGTTTTTAGGCATATAAAGTTTCCTGTGGTTCTCTTCCAGCCTGCCAGAAAGGCGTTAAAAAGGCTTTAAGTAGAATCCTTTTTAAATCTGGGCTCCAACGAAGATCGAATCCACAACCTCCGAAGACAGGCATCTTACCAACTAAGCCACTCAGGCTGTCACACTTAAATATTATTCTTAAGATTGAATACTATCTCAGTGTAGGTTTTTATATTCAAGCCCTTTACATACATACAAGTACCCGGCGGTAAGTAATTCACAACGGGCTTAAGAAAAAGACTGTCGGCCATAATCGACTAACTTCGGCTTTGTAGAGCTTCGTCTCTGTCATTCATACAGATGGTCAGCTGGTGTGTCCCTAAGTGACAAAATAAAAAGTTCACGCATTCGTGGAAGCCTAGGTGTTACATACATCAACAGCAAGATGGAGGAGAGGCGATTGAGATGGTATGGGCACGTTGGACGCAGAGCACCCGATCACATTGTGAACCAGGCAATCTCCATGGATCTTCCTCGACTAACAACCAGAGGAAGACCAAAGAATTCGTGGGTGGTGCAAAAAGATAACCTGATGTAAAGGCACGGCCCGGGGGACGTAGTCCGGGACAGGAGAGCTGACCCCGATAGTCTTCGCAGACAGTGAGTTGGGATGGAGCCAGGGAGAAGAAGAAGTCTCTGTCATTCATACACGTGTTCCGTCGCGATTTGTCAGTCGTTACCAGACCGGACTGCTAGCGTCGTTGTCAAGCGCTTTAGGGGTAAAGATGACGCTCCACAAAGTCGAAGTTAGCCGATTATGGCCGACAGTCTCTTTCTTAAGCCCGATGTGTATTACTTACCGCTGGGTATTGTACATGCCATTGCGACATTTTTCTGACGGAGTAAGCAGAGAGAACATAGCGTCAGACTTATCTATCTCGACATACACCCTTCGCCTCTTTTACGTCCATACACTTTCCCGTATAACTACAATTTCCCTGATTTTCCACGTTTCCTTCTTTCAGAAGATTTGTGGACTGTGTGATATGCTGAAATATAAAAAGTTTAGACATGGCGTGCTTGAGTGAGACAAAAAGGAAAGGACATGGGTCGGAAGAGATACGTGGAATGTTATGTACGTGTTCTGGTATGAAGGATAATGAAAGGAAAGGGCATGGGTCGGAAGAGATACGTGGAATGTTAAGTACGTGTTCTGGTATGAAGGATAATGAAAGAGCAAAGTAGAGTGTGGAAGAAATTTTTTTGGAGCAGTTTAGAATTCCCAAAAGAAGCTGTGTAAGAATGGAAACTGAAATTCGAAAATTGACGTAATAATCACAATTAATAGTAACGTGAGAATGGTATGGATATGCTATATAAGTTGACAGGTCAACAATGATCATTATGCAAGCATAACAAGACTGAAGAAGGCTACTTGGCTGAAGAAACAGAGGCTTTTGGATAACGTGTATGTAGCCGGACCTAAAGAGGCTGAGAGTGGAGGAGGCGACGAGTGACCGACCTGCCTGGAGGACAACTATCCGGGAGGCTGAAGGTCTTTAGTTAGTAATAACTATTATATTATTTATATTTATTTATTCATTTAACACTTTTATTACAAATACAATCTGGCGGGCTTATTGCCAGGCGGCAATCTCTTCCAACCAACCAGACAAAAGTAAATGAATAAATATGTTGTTTATAGTTAAGGCATTAACATTGTGGAGGCTTAAAGACATTGTAACTTGTTTTTATCAAACACTGTTTATTCCACTTTTTTGTAACGGTATAACCCTACCGGTTTCAAGGCTTTCCCCCCATCTTCAGGGGAGCACAAACAAGACTTGTTTGTGCTCCCTTGAAGATGAGGGGAAAGCCTTGAAACCGGTAGGGTTATACCGTTACCAAAAAGTTAAATAAACAGTGTTTGATAAAAATAAATTACAATAAATGAAGAAAGTTACGTGGTCGCATAAATCATTCAAATGACTATCCATCTTCACGAAATCCATAAACACATTCGTGAGCATATGCCCACGGACCCCCGCATAGACGGACAATCACCCGAACATTCTTTTTCATATAAAGTTAGTTGTCATCAATCAAAAGAAAAGGAAGGGATGGTGGAAAGGAAAGGAAAAGAAAAATCAGGAATGAAACACGTTATTTTACTGACTAGAAATTAAGAGTTTATAGTTAAAGCATGAACATTGTGGGGGTTTAAAGATATTGTAATTTGTTTTATCAAACACTGTTTATTCCACTTTTTGTTTACACATAAAGTGGAATAAACAATGTTTGATAAAACAAATTACAAAACATAGTTATAACTTTCCCATAGTTATAATTTTTCATTTTTTAGTTTGCCTCAATTTCGGAAGAAGACCATACTTTGCTTGTAGGATAGTCCTTTGCTTAGATTTCTTCTACAACCAACCTTGTGAAGTACCTACAACGTTGGTCTTTTTAATTATGTGGCCTTCCATCTACTCACGGCACTGCTTTTACCATGAAGGTCTGCCTCTAATACGTGGTGTACAATAGTTTCACTAGCAGAGAGTATCACTAGCAGCTTCCAGTAGAGTTGAAAGACAAGCATGACATTTGTGGTGCAAATATAAGGAAAATACTTATGTTGGAATGATTTCAAACTTCCAGCAACTTTGGCCTTAATCGGAAGAGCCAATACAACACCGAGATTAAAAAATGCAACACCATTCGCCAGTCGAACTGTTACCGTGTATAAAACATTGTGATGGTGAAAATGTATTGGTTTATGATGTGCATACTGTTGCACATAAGTAAGCTCTCAGTATTGGAATTTCAAATCCTCGTTCAAACATACTCGTAATTTCTTTTTTTCTCAACAGTTTACCTCTTTTAGGTTTCAAGACTTTTTTAAGGTTTTAATAGCTGCGAAATCCAATATTGGGTCCGGGCCACCGTTAGCATTTATGATGAATAAGCGAGCGTTACAAGAGCGGGTTCAATTCCTGGCGGAACACTGGTTTTATTATTAAACTTTAAAATACTTTATTTTGAATTATGTTTTTAAATTGTTATTTGAAATAAAATATAATGTTACATAAATCTACTGGTGGAATCATCCGATTGTCTTAGTTATTTGATCTAATTACTTCGGAAATTTGAGTTTTATCTGTCAGTACTGTAGCTTGCTGGAGTGCAACAGCATGCACACAACAACCCAATACACATAATTACTTAACACATATTAAACAGTGCTGCGTTTTATTTAGGTACTGCCTCTTATGATTTACGGACAATAAGCATAGACAAATACGGCCTCCGTGACTCTATTTGATAGGAAGTTTGTCTGCCTGCCCGGTTTCCGTTAGACGACAGATTTTTAAAAAGAATTTCAGCCAGGTTTTCTCACTTAAGGTATCTTGAACATCTTTCTGATTGTTTGGAAGAGTGTGACACATGGTAATAAGGGCAATCAATGGACAATACTGATTGTGCGGTATACCATATCGTGATTGTTGTTTCTGACTCGTTCAACATTTTAATACGAGTATGTATTACCTGTGTTAGTTAACCAATCGCTCGCGACGCGATTAGTCAACTTTGTCCATAGACAATAAATCGCCTTGTCTATGTCCGGCTCAATTGGCCTCTTAACCCGTTTAATATTTCCCTTCCTGTGCTAAAAAAATCCGCTCGTTCCGGTGATGTGTATTCAATGCACATCAATACATATGTAAAAATGAGCGATTTAAAATCGAAAAAATAAGAATATTCATAGCCAATCGCTTAAATTAATTAAATTTGAAATCAAAAGTGATAATAATTGAAATTTAATTGCTGAAAACATGAAAAAAAACATCGGACGATGTTCACAAAACGGACAGAGCGACCACGTCGAACGAAAGCCGGTTGGCTACTAAAAAGAGAGAAGCGATTGAACTGAGATTCTATTTTTTGCGTTCCCATATACCGAGGTAGAGTGAGAGTGAGACGTGAATAGCGTCGCTTTATCACCCATGGCGGTTTTTTAGAATGAATATACTACGTCACACACTGGCACACGTTTGATTGTATTGGTGAATTTATTCCCGATTTTCATAAAATATCTCTGATGTGGCCGATAAGTGCTAATTATTATTAATATATTTTTTTAATTCAATGCGTAAATGTATTACGGAGGAATACCTAAAATTTGAACCCAGTATTTATTATATTTATAGAGATATTAAAGTTTTTAGAAGCAATGTGTACTAGTTACACATCACCGGACAGGAAGGGTTAATGTGTGTCGACCCACGAACACAGCATTTTACCATCAACAACAGCAGTTATTATTATAAATACGCCTCTCCGAGTCGGCTTCATGCGTGAGAACAAAAAAGACAAACAAATTACTGTGAACGTCATGTTGACAAAAAATCTGGTAATGTTTATGACAACTGCGGTTTTACTCAATGCCATTGGAGGTGAATGTGACGAGGGAACTGTTTACGCTGAAACTCTGCAGGTGACGAAAAAAATGTAAAAAACTCGGTGAACAAATAGATTGTGACTTGTGAATTGTGACTGCGCAGGTTAATGTAAGTCACTGCTGAACGAATTTACGTTTTTACATTTAAACCTCGACATACACTGCTTCGACTTAACACTGCACCATCAGCCTGTCGTGTAGCTCATGACTTAGCACCGTGACTCCCATTATATCGGACGTATGCGTCACCCTAAAATATGATAGATATAGATTCTTGTTATATTTGATATATTTTGATATTTGTATTGACATATTCGTTTGGTTTTGTATGATATATTTATGTTGTCGCGACCGCAATGGAAATGTAGACTTATGGACGGGCGTCGAGACTAGATCGCTGGCCGGTCGGCCTCTGCATTTATCAAAACTCCCGAAAATTGTGGTATTTCGCGAGGTGTGAGCGCTTGCGATGAGCGATTGACCGTTCATAAGAAGAATCACACAGGCCACAGCCGATACCTTCCCATTCCCACACTCTACACATACACCTGATATAAATAAGTTTATGTTTATATTAGGTCCTTACATATGAAATTGGCGTTTTGTTTGGGAGGAACATAAAGTTGATTTTTTTTAATATAATATATTTATTTAATCAAAGTATGTACCATTGCTATCTATGCACTTTTGCCATCTCATAGGTAGTTCATCGATCCCTTTACTAAAAAAACCATTCGGACGGGAATCAATAAAATCTTTGAAGTCGGTTTGGACTGCCCCATCGGAGTTGAATTTTTTCCCTTGCAAGAAGTTATCCAAATTTCGAAAAAAATAGTAATCTGTTGGGGCAAGGTCCGGAGAGTACGGTGGATGTCTTAGACTTTCCAATTGAAGCTCTTCTAATTTGGTAGCCGTCTGTTGTGCAGTGTGTGGTCTAGCGTTATCATGAAGCAGCAGTGGCCTAGAGCGATTAACCAGCCTCGGTTGTTTAGCAGCTAGCTTTTCCATCATGGTTTGCAGTTGCTGACAATAGACATCTGCCGTAATCGTCTGGCCAGATTTAAGAAAGCTTTAGTGAACGACACCAGCACTAGTCCACCAAACGCTCACAAGTAACTTTTTTGGAGTCAATTTTCGCTTGGGGCATGGTTTGGCTGGTTCGGCAGGGTTCAGCCATTGCGATGAGCGCTTCCGATTATCATACAGGATCCACTTTTCATCACAGGTAATGATTCGATTCAAAATCCCTTCATTATTGTGCCGGTTGAGTAATGCAACGCAGCAGTCAACGCGCGTTTGTTGATTTGCTTCACTCAATTCGTGAGGTACCCACCTTTCAAGCTTTTTCACCTTCCCAATTTGCTTCAAGTGGATTAAAACAGTTTTATCACTAACACCGCAGCCTGCAGCTAACTCGGACGTGGTTTGCGATGGATCCGCTTCCACAATAGCCTTCAATTCTTCATTATCAACTTTGGTCTCCGGCCGTCCATGGGGCTTGTTCTGCAGTTCGAAATTTCCAGAACGAAAACGTTGGAACCAAAAACGCACTGTGTTTTCTTTTGCGGCACCGTCGCCATACACATCATTAATCCTTCGAGCCGTTTCTGCAGCACTGGTGCCACGGTGGAACTCGTACTCGTAAATAACGCGATATTTCAAGTTTTCCATTTTGTAAACTGAGTGACGCAAAGAAAAAAAACAATTGAGGAAAAAACAAATGAATTATAATTTTCGAAACACAAATACTTGAGTAAATAGCTGTATAAATTTGAATTTGGAATTCCTAACCAAAGAGAAGATATTTGAGATCAAAGTTGCCAGTACGGCAAAACGCCAATTTCATATGTAAGGACCTAATATTTCCCTGTTGATTGTTGAAGGTCTATGCAATTGATGTCTACGCTTTTCGGTCATCAGCCTACAGTCCCTCAGACGGTAGTGAAGTACGAGATAAAGAGCAAAGAAAGCTCATGATGCCTCGCCGCACGCTACGTCCTTGCGCGTTCTTCGCCGTCTTCTCCAGCATCGTCACCTCAACTCCACCGTCTTCACCATCGTCGCTTCACTGAGACCCCCGGGATGGGCGGGTGGATGCCAAACCTAAACTTCGCCACCAGGGCCGCTGACATGAGCGATCGTACGCCTTTGAAGATAGACACCATGCCCAACTATGGTCGTTTCAAATCTAAAACTAAAACAAAGGCTCATCGAGCCTAAGAATGAACCAGAGATTATCACACAAATACTTAATATAAGTATACACATATAAATAACACAATCACACATATGACACAACAGTGGAAAAGTTATTCCCTCAAATCACTGACAAAAGATCGACGGTGCAGTAAAATGCGCACGTTTAAAATTTAATAAAAGCCTTAGAACTATAGTAGTATATCTATCTCTATCTAAATAAATCACTTATTCTCAGTTCACTCTTCTTACTGTGTTTTACTTGCGATCATCTAGTACCTGCCTAAGAGGAATCGGGCAGGTACTAGATGATCGCAAGTAAGAGACGGTTTTAAAAGTTTTTGGTTAAGGGGTCTGCGGCCGAAAAAAGTTTGGGAACTCTTGGCTTAAACGATAGTCTCTTAATTTCTGATTTCTAGCATGTGTATATAATGAAGTATGTATGAATTGATTTATTTTAGATTTTCTGGCGTCGCCTCATCAGTGGGAACTTGAAGATTTTCCCATTATGAATCTGGAGGCCAACTACAATCTCCGGTCCAAATAGAATAAGGAATTCGAAAGATCATCCAAACACGTTGTCAAAGAACGTGTTGATATGTATTCCATCAACTGAAAAGAAATCTGCAAAACCTTGCAATATACCATACATATGTGCTGCTCACAAGAAGAGAAGTGAGACTCGGTACATTTGAAAGGAGCGTGATGTATCTCTCCACAGAACTTGCAAGGTGTGTGCTGCACACAAGAAGAGAAGGGAGACTCGGTACATTTGTAATGAGCGTGATGTATCTCTCCACAGAACTTGCAAGGTGTGTGCTGCACACAAGAAGAGAAGGGAGACCCGGTACATGTGTAAGGAGTGTGATGTAGCTCTCCGCAGAACTAGCAAGGTGTGTGCTGCACACAAGAAGAGAAGTGAGATCCGGTACATTTGTAATGAGCGTGATGTATCTCTCCGCAGAACTTGCAAGGTGTGTGCTGCACACAAGAAGAGAAGGGAGACCCGGTACATGTGTAAGGAGTGTGATGTAGCTCTCCGCAGAACTAGCAAGGTGTGTGCTGCACACAAGAAGAGAAGTGAGACCCGGTACATTTGTAAGGAGCGTGATGTATCTCTCCGCAGAACTTGCAAGGTGTGTGCTGCGCACAAGAAGAGAAGGGAGACTCGGTACATTTGGAAGGAGCGTGATGTATCTCTCCGCAGAACTTGCAAGGTGTGTGCTGCACACAAGAAGAGAAGGGAGACTCGGTACATTTGTAAGGAGCGTGATGTATCTCTCCACAGAACTTGCAAGGTGTGTGCTGCACACAAGAAGAGAAGGGAGACTCGGTACATTTGAATGGAGCGTGATGTATCTCTCCACAGAACTTGCAAGGTGTGTGCTGCACACAAGAAGAGAAGGGAGACTCGGTACATTTGTAAGGAGCGTGATGTATCTCTCCACAGAACTTGCAAGGTGTGTGCTGCACACATGAAGAGAAGGGAGACTCGGTACATTTGTAAGGAGCGTGATGTATCTCTCCACAAAGGACAATGAATGAGAATTATTTATTTATTTTACACATGACAAGAAATATACATAATTCTTCAAAAACAATCCGGATACTGGGAAAGATTGCATCGATTTTGTCCGGGTCTTAAATTGTAAAGATCACTTGTTACCATTTATTCGTTTAGTGTTAATTGGATTTTTCATCGTGTACCTAATTTTGTATGTCAACATTTGTACGCCCGGAATAGGGCAAAATGGAACACGACGGAAAAATTATGCAATACGACGAAATTTTGTTAAGCCCAGTATACTTTATACGCCTTTATAAGGTAATATGCTTTTTACGACAATTCATTTTATGTTCTGTAATAATTTACTTATGGTATAGCCTTATTTGGAGGTTTTATCTAAATTTGTAATTGTATATGAACTAAATTGAATGTCTAGTAGATGAAAGTGAGCATTTTCGACACCTAATATGGTTAAAGCGGTCCTCATCGAAGTCCACTGGTCGTCCGGAACGCTCCATGTTTTTCAGGTCGAAATCATCGTCTTTGAAACGCAAAAACCATCCATTGAGCTGTCATTCAATCAATAGCATCTTCACCGTACACTTCGCAAATATCGCGAGCGCTTTAGCAGCTTTATTCCCTCGATTGAACGCGAACAGAAGGAGGTGTCGAACGATTAAAAGCCTTCAAAATGGAATGTCTACTCGACATTCCATTTTGAAGGCTTTTAATCAAATAAAATAATATATGTAACGTAAAAGCAAACACAATATCTTGTAGAGCAGAACATTTTCTTTCGAATGACGTATAACCTTTACCATTTTGTTTTACTTTTGGTGCTCATTTTTAATTTGGAAAAAAACAGACACAACTTATGTTAACACCCAATATATCAACTGTTAAAATTTGATCAATATCATCAAACGTTTTGAAAACTTACGAGATTATTATACGGTCTACATACAATATGCTTTGATTATTATACGGTATACATACAGTATGCTTCGATTATTATACGGTATACAGACAGTATGCTTCGATTATTATACGGTCTACAGGCAGTATGCTTCGATTATTATACGGTCTACAGACAGTATGCTTCGATTATTATACGGTATACAGACAGTATGCTTCGATTATTATACGGTCTACAGATAGTATGCTTCGATTAATATACGGTCTACAGACAATATGCTTCGATTATTATACGGTCTACAGACAGTATGCTTCGATTATTATACGGTCTACATACAGTATGCTTCGATTATTATACGGTCTACAGACAATATGCTTCGATTATTATACGGTCTACAGACAGTAGCTTCGATTATTATACGGTATACAGACAGTATGCTTCGATTATTATACGGTCTACATACAGTATGCTTCGATTAACGGGCATTTACAAATAACGTCCCCCTTCTGCAACTGGAGCTAACGTATCTCAGGGGTACGACTGTGTTTAGATTCACAACAATTTGTAGAAAAAGCAGTTGAATACACAATCTAACGCGGGGCCTATCATACTCGTATTTATCAAAGTCTGACTTCGGCCCTTGTTTCGTGCTGGCGATGATCAAATTCCACTTGAAATCTTGTCGTTGCTTCAATGTAATTCTTCTTTCATCATCTTGATTACCTCCGGGACTTAGTTAGTAAGATGTTTGACTTCCACTCGGTGGTTTGCGGTTCGATTCCCGATAGAACCTGAATAAAGTCCCAGTCTGGTAAAATATGTTGTATGGTTACACATACGTAGTCCACACGCCCAAGATATATGCAGTGTTTGTAATTTGTTTTATCAAACACTGTTTGTTCCACTTTTTGTAACGGTATTACCCTACCGGTTTCAAGGTGCACATCTCAGCATCAGGGGCGCACAACAATGTTAATACTTTAACTATAAACAATATATAATATATGAAGTGTTATTGACTCTTCACGGATGAGGGACTAGGGATGGGAGGGTGTGGATGAGGAGGGAGGCGGAGTGAGGAGGATGGGATAGTTAGATCTTGAGGAAAAGTAGAGGGAGAGGAATTAGTGGGAAAGGGGTTGGAATTGTGGGCGGTAGAGGGTGAGGAGGTGAGAAAAGGAGGGAGACGGGGTTGGAGATGGTGGGAGTAGGAGGGTAGAGGGGCATGTAGGAGAGAGAGGACGATGGAAAGAAAGGAGGACACTACTCAGTCCCGACGAAAGAATGTTCTTGAAGTGATACGTCTGTAGCGGACCAAAAACCACGATCCAGAATCTCTGGTTAGTGACGAAATGGCCGGTAACTTCAAACAGTATAGTATACAATAACTTAAAACGGATGTTTAGTGTCTTTATCTATCGTACAAGTGTTCAAGTCAATAATCTCTTTGGATAACTAAACAAACACACCGTGACAAACAAAATACAAACACAGTTATCAAAGGCAAACAAGAGTCATGCAATGGCAACTCATACGAGTACAACACTCACAGTGGCTGCATTGGTTATGGCTTTTGAGTAAACTAAATATTGAAATAAGCTTACATAGCTTTAATAAAAGCAAATCGTGTTTTCATGTTTTATCTCTGTTTACCCTCTCTCGAGCTCTGTTGTGATGCATCAACTGTTGACAATGTATTGTGTTGTATTGTATTGTATTCTACTCAACGAAAGCTGAGTATTGTGTAGAAAATTGTTCAGTTAGAACATTGCCAAACCCCTCAGATATTAGGAAATATTGTTAGGCCGTACCCTATCTTTCACTACACCACATAAGTACAAAAAGGCAGTTCTTTCAAAATCTGGTCAATTTATCAATGATAGTCACCTGATGACTATCATGGACTAGACACCGGCCCGCGCTATCTCCGCCGCAATGAAATGTCCGTGACACTTGCCTGTAAGTACCAACCGAAATTGCGAACGGAGCGGAGTCCACACCCGCACCCTGCGCCATAGATATCTCACTCGCCGGCTAGTCCCGATACGAAAATTTGCACGTAATTCAAAACTACAGTATGTTGGTATGATGATCTAGCTAGGTGTTGGCCCTTGGGACTTAGTGGAGGAGTCAGTGTGGCCCTTAGGCTAAAAAGTTTGGAGACCCGTGGACTAGACAATGAAAATGTCCGTGAATTCTGAAGAGTCATCAATTTACAGTGTAGTGAAGATCTTGAAGATCTTTTGAGATATGAATCTGAAGACCAACTACAGTCTCGCGGTCCGAATTGAAAAAGAGATTAGCAGGATCCTCTGAATAGGTTGTCAAAGAGTATGTCTAAACATTTGATGATATGTATCCGATCAACTAACAAAAAAGAAAAACTCTGCAGAACTTGCAAGGTGTGTGCTGCACACAAGAAGAGAAGTGAGACCCGGTACATGGATAAGGAGTGTGGTGTAGCTCTCCGCAGAACTAGCAAGGTGTGTGCTGTACACAAGAAGAGAAGTGATACCCGGTACATGTGTTAGGAGTGTGGTGTATCTCTCCGCAGAACTAGCAAGGTGTGTGCTGTACACAAGAAGAGAAGTGATACCCGGTACATGTGTTAGGAGTATGGTGTATCTCTCCGCAGAACTAGCAAGGTGTGTGCTGTACACAAGAAGAGAAGTGAGACCCGGTACATATGTAAGGAGTGTGGTGTAGCTCTCCGCAGAACTAGCAAGGTGTGTGCTGTACACAAGAAGAGAAGTGATACCCGGTACATGGGTAAGGAGTGTGATGTAGCTCTCCGCAGAACTAGCAAGGTGTGTGCTGTACACAAGAAGAGAAGTGAGACCCGGTACATGTGTAAGGAGTGTGATGTAGCTCTCCGCAGAACTTGCAAGGTGTGTGCTGTACACAAGAAGAGAAGTGAGACCCGGTACATGTGTAAGGAGTGTGATGTAGCTCTCCACAGAACTTGCAAGGTGTGTGCTGTACACAAGAAGAGAAGTGAGACCCGGTACATGTGTAAGGAGTGTGATGTAGCTCTCCACAGAGCTTGCAAGGTGTGTGCTGTACACAAGAAGAGAAGTGAGACCCGGTACACGTGTAAGGAGTGTGCTGTAGAATGTTTACAGACTTACTGTACTAATGTTTAATAACAATATTCCTAATATTTACTTAAATAGAGCATATTTTAGTAAACCCTTAAAAAAATCAGAATTCCTCAAAATCAATCCGGGCACTGGGAAAGATTATTTTCATTTCCATCTGGTCTTAATTAAAGTATTAAATCTGGACCTTTTAAATTGGGCGGTCCTAATGTCTAGTGCAAAAGTTCCCAAAGTGGTCGATAGTTTCATCAAAGAAAATTGGGGGTCAACGACAGCAAAAATAGACCCCCTTCCTACTGCTATTTGTTTGTTACTTCAAAATATCTATGATTCTAATAGGCACCTAATTAAGAAGTAAAATAATTCAAAAAACACTTTTTTAATAAAAACACATTACATACTAAACTTGTGAAATGATTAGGAGGTCGATGGTTTTAAAAGTTTTCAGTAAAGGGGTTTGTGGCCGAAAAAAGTTTGGGAACTCTTGGTCTAGTACATGTTGCCAAAATGTGACATTTAACCCTTTAACGGGTATAAGCAGAAATGGGTCGCATATGCGACCACCCTTATGGTTATACTTATAGGGATTCATTTTCTTAATGAAACCTTTTTAATAATCTATTATAACAATTTATTTATTTATTTAACACTTTTATTGCAATACAATCTGGCGGGCTTATTGCCAGGCGGAAATGTCTTCCAACCAACCAGACAAAAGTAAATTAAGCAAGTTACGTGGTCGCATAAATCATTGACTATCCATCCCCACGAAATCCATAAACATATACGTGAGAACATGCCCACGAACCCCACAAAGACGGACAATCACCCGAACATTATTTTTCATATAAAGTGAGATATCATCAATCAAAAGGAAAGGAAGGGATGGTGGAGAGGAAAGGAAAAGAAAAATCAGGAATGAAACATGTTATTTTACTGACTAGAAATTAAAAGTTTTTTCAGTCGCTTCTTAAAGCGTGCCAAGGACGGAGTGAGTCTTATATTGGTTTGTAACTGATTCCAGAATCTCACTGCATGGACAGTAAAGGACGACGTAAAGAAAGAGGAGCGGTGAACTGGAAAGTCCAATAAACAATCTCTGTTTGAGCAGGTCATAGCATGATTGGGAAGACGCTGAAATTTTTCGACGAGATAAGAGGGTGCGGCGGGACAGTTAAGGATATTATACAATAGAGACAGTATGTGAATTTGGCGTCTATTTCTAACATTGAACCAATTCAATGCCTTCTGGTATGAAGTTATATGATCGTACTTTCGTAGGTTGAAAATGAATCTTAGACACACATTTTGAAGACGCTGTAATTTGTCCAGCTGTTCCTCTGTAACATCCAAGTAACATACGTCCGCATAGTCCAGAATCGGAAAGATCAGAGATTGTACGAGTAAAATTTTGGTTTTAGTTGGTAGGAATCTTTGCAACATTTTAAGGGAATGAACCATTAAACCAAATAAAATGATACAATAAAACTTGTTTGGAGACAATTAACACAAGTTTGCAATTACACGAGTGGAAAATATGAAAATTTGTTCACTTTAACAATATGCATTATTACGACACGGAACACCGAGCGTCACTCTTTATTGTGTAGTTATACACTTTCGTTATCTATAGTACAACCTGGAAGGCTTAATCCCTTGTGGAAATATCTTCCAGCCGACCAAAAAGATGTTCAAAATCCATTAAGTGAAAACCAAACTAGAATCTTTTTTAAAGCTACAGTTCCAGTGGGGATCGAACCCGCAATCCCCGGGCTGGAAGTCAGGTGTCTTCTCAACTAGGTCACAGAGGTCGTTATTCAAATTACAGTACAAATTCAACGATTGATAAATTCTCTAATCATAACTCGCATAACTCAGCAGTTATAAAAGAAGGCTGATTGTATGATCTCGGTAATGTCCTGTTTATGGTACAGAACGCACAGTTCTGCTATTGAGATAATAGCAGATTAGACATTACAAATATGACTGGAACTTGCAAGAGCGTGATGGCATTTGCGCCATCCAGTACGGCCGATAAATAATAAACTGTAAACAGTGTCCTGTACTGTACTGTACTGTACTCGTAAGATAAGATACGAGTGTGGACTATCATCAGGCGGCCCCTACTGTAACTGGAGACAGTGCCAAGATAAGGGCGGCGCAACCGGAGATCCAGCCTCACGCTCGATATCTGAACCACTCTGATATCTACACAGCGTCTATTTTTGTTAATTCCCGTAATCATAAAAATGTTAATGAAATTTTGGTAAATTAAAACACTCAAAACTTATTTGACCTCTGGTCTTGAAAATGAGAGATTATCAAATAGGGCTGGGCTATTATCTCGCTTAAACATTATATAATATATCGAACAAAATTAATTTAGATAAAGTGATTTCATCGCTATGAAAGCTCGAGAAATAAAAATGTAAATCTTCAACATTTTAACTCTCATCTGCAGGGCTGCACTAACTAACAGGCAAACATAGGCATTTGCCTAGAGACACCAAGCCAAGGGGGCGCTTCAATATTCATAAATAGGTTATAAAAATATATACAAGGGACAATTTAGACCAAGAGTCCCCAAACTTTTTTCGGCCGCAGACCCCTTAAACAAAAACTTTTAAAACTGTCGACCCCCTAGTCATTTACTTTCTTATTATTCTTCTTCCTAGTGTAATGTCAGGACCTCTGACGTTGACTATCACCTGAGAGTAGGCATCTTTATCCCCGGCAGCCCGAAAAACATTCCCAACGCTCCTTATACCAGTTCAATCAAGTATATTGCGGAGCAAGGAGATTTACTTGACTTACTCAAATCAATAAGTTTGTACAGTACTCGATATTAAATATTTCACTAGATATCAAACTTTTCATTTTAATCACTTGCAATTAAGGATTGAAAAAGATAAAAGGACTACGGATTATGCATTGCATTATCTTGTGCAACATTTAATATTGAAATCTGCACTGACGAGAATTAAAGCAAAAAATGAACTCTTTTAATGACACATTTTACCTTTTCGTTCACAAGTTTGCTATGTAATATGTTTCTATCAAAAAAGTGTATTTTTTAATTATTTTACTTCTTAATTAGGTGCCTATTGGAATCATAGATATTTTGAAGTAACAAACAAATAGCAGTAGTAAGGGGGTTTACTTTTGCTGTCGTCGACCCCCAATTTTTTTTTTATTGAAATTTAAGACCCCTAGAAAAATCAAATCGACCCCAAGGGGTCGATGTCGACCACTTTGGGAACTATTGATTAAGACGAATGATTTCTGGAAGACTGCTTTCACTTCAGGTCATATTTAAAATCTTACGATGACCAGGACTGTCCAACGCTACAGCTTTGTAAATTGATATTTAACAAAATAAATAGTAACTTTATTCTAATATTAGCATTTTTTGTTTATGCGCACTATTAACAACAAAGTTTTTGTTTATGCACACTATTAAGTTAATAGTATTAACAATAAAGTTTTTGTTTATGCACACTATTAACAACAAAGTTTTTGTTTATGTACACTATTAACAACAAAGTTTTTGTTTATGCACACTATTAACAACAACGTTTTTGTTTATGGACACTATTAACAACAAAGTTTTTGTTTATGGACACTATTAAAAACAAAGTTTTGGTTTACGCTACAGCTTTGTAAATTGATATTTAACAAAATAAATAGTAACTTTATTCTAATATTAGCATTTTTGGTTTATGCACACTATTAACAAGACAGTTTTTGTTTATGAACACTATTAACAACTTGTTCTGTGGAACACAGTTTTTGTTTATGCACACTATTAACAAAAAACTTTTTGTTTATGGACACTATTAACAACTTGTTCCGTGTAACAAAGTTTTTGTTTATGGGCACTATTAACAGCTTGTTCAGTGGAACAAAGTTTTTTTTTATGCACACTATTAACAACTTGTTCCGTGGGATGAAGTTGTTACTTATTGAAACGATTAAAAACATATTTAAGATCCACGCTAAAACAAAACGGATTAAACGCATGAGTCGTATTATCAATAGAATCAGACATAACAGTGGATATGGACTTCAGTAACATCAGAAGAAAGAAAGACGTAAACTCTAGTGGTGTGTCGTATGTCGTGTGGTGCGACATATGTTATTATATTTCATCACCAAAGTCCGAACGGAACCAAAATGGAAAAGAAGGGATTTTTTTAAAAATTACGTATTATGTGGGGAGGCGTAATGTACACACTGCACAGGAGCATTGTCTATACCAGTGGTCGGCAAATGACTTTTTTCGCTAAGGGCCAGATCGTAAAATTTATAGGCTGGACGGGCCAAGAAGCAAACTCGAGGATATTTATATAGTTAATTCTACTTATGTAGTAAAAAAGTTAGCCTTTTTTACTAGGCGGTGATAATATTTATACACATTTTGCTGACACCAAAAAACGAATGAAATATTAACATTAATTAATTAAGCTATTATAGAAACGGGCAAAATGTTCGTATTATTGAACAACAAATGTAACATAATATAATAATATTATAATAAGCTCTACTAATGGGATTAACGTAATTGCTTTTTCTGAGATAACATTTCATCAAACTGGGGTTCGCAGTTAGTACTTCCTATCATCAAAATTGATTGCAAATGTGCATATATTAATGCAGACCTGTATTGCAATTTTACGTACTTCATTTTTGAACATTTAAATATTTATTGTCATAGTAAATCATTTTAAAATAAAACTTTTGTCCATTACAAAATAATTTTATATATTGTTTATAGTTAAGGTATTAACGTTGTGGAGGTTTAGAGACATTATAATTTATTTTATCAAACACTGTTTATTCCACTTTTGTGTGACGGTATAACGGTAACAGTATAACAAGACTCTTGTTTGTGCTCCCCTGAAGATGAGGTGTGCACCTTGAAACCGGTAGGGTTAACCCGTTACAAAAAAGTGGAATAAACAGTGTTTGATAAAATAAGCTACAAAAATAATTGTATTTAATTAAAGTATTACAATAAACTTAATATTTACTATTGTAAATAAAACAATATTATACAATTTAAGTAAAACAATTGAACAAAACAAACACATAATTTATAAAAAATAATAAAAATGAGATTGGTTATTATTAGCACGCGGGCCGTAGTTTCCCGATCCCTGGTCTATACAAATGCGGTACGGTTCATCCATTGATATCGCGGGTTCAGTATCTGTACGATACCAATTTTAATTTTCTTGAAGACTCGTAATACTATTTTAAAAAGCAAAATTGCTTTTTTTTTTAATAAAAGGAAAACATTATAGAAATTTTACCCGTTACCGAAAGTGTTGCAAAAAATGTCCTATTATTGAAGGGGCGCGTTTTCGAATGGGTGCCTCAGGCGCCAAAATACCTTGTCCCCGCTCTGGCTTATGGTGCACCTGGAGAGCGCAGTGACAGGTGAGTGGATCACAAATAAATCTGACAGTTATCGAATCCGTGAACAAACAGCGATAAGCGTAAATGAAATATGTTATCTGTTAGCATTAACATTGCGAGACTGTTTTAAAGTAAAGTCTGCACACCAATCAAATTAGACGATTGGCTCCTCCCAATAGGACACATATTTTTTATTTTTAGCTGCGTACAATTTATTGTTTTTATCTGCATAAAAGCAATAAAGAAAGTGATCATATTTGAAATACGTGATGACATGGTGGAGTAGAGATAGCGGAGAATAAGGATGAATTGCAGAATCGGATAAGTAAATTCTATGAGAGTTTTAAAGAGAAAGGTCTTAGAATGACTTTGTCCATATTAACACTTTGAGCGCGAAAATCAGAAAACTAGGATACATATTCCGTATGATTCGAAATGTGCTTGGTGAACTAATGATTAAAAGTATATCCTTCGCCTTATGTCAGTCGGCACTTTCTTACGGTATATCAGTTTGGGGGGGGATGCACCTTAACCCAAAAACACATACTGCAGGTTTCCCAAAAATTTATTATAAAAATAATTAGTAAACTTCCTGCCCGGTATCCCACAGTGGAACTTTTCAGGGAGTATCGGGTCCTGAACATAGCTAATTTACATCTCAAATCCATTCTCTGGCACTACCATCGAGAGGAAGGGAAGATGCAGACTCAGCAGAAACACAAGACACGCATGGCAACTGACAAGTAAGTGACAACTGACAATAAAGGGAAAGGGAGGAAAAAAAATTATACAGTCGATCGGAGCGTGGTTGTTATTGCGACAGGAGTTTGAGTACTTGGACTTGCAAGAGGAATGTCCAAATTAAATTACCTGTTGTGTTTCAATTGTGTATATGTCTTGTCATGTTTAAAATAAAATAAATACATAAAAATGAATGTTGCGGAATATAAAAGTGTGGAAGGAAAAGTAAACGCGATATATGGATGAATAATGAAATGTTAAGGACAGACGAAGAATTGTGCAATTCAGATAGTATTTTCTCAGATGATGGAAGAGTGAAGATGGATTTCGGATGACGTTTAGCAAGGCAGTGGGGCACTATATATACTCGAGACGGACAAGATCAAAATCTGCTGAAATTATACAACAGTATTTTATTATCAACTCACAAATACGGAGGGTGCGCCGCGAATGTTGACCATAGAATAAGTGTGGGATGGATGAAATTCAGATCGGTAACAGCAGTCTTGTGTGACCCAAAAATGCCTATAAAACTGAAAGGAAAGGTATACCAGACTATCGTTAGACCCGCGGTTATGTATGGCTCAGATTGCTGGACTATGTACAGCTCCTACTCTAGGGAACTTGAAACAGCAGAAATGCGAATGAATGCTTAGGTGGTCGGCAGGAGTATCACTATAAGAATTAAGAGTTCACGCATTCGTGGTAGCCTGGGGGTCACTGGCATAACTAGTAAGCTGGAAGAGCGACAGCTGAGATGGTACGGGCACATAAAACGGAGACCACCAGACCATACAGTAAATCAGACGATGTATGTGGATCTTCCTCGACAGCCGCCCAGAGGAAGACCAAACTCCTGGATGAATCAATGCTACTAAATCCTGCAGAGAAACGGCTTAGATGAAAGCGACACCCAGAACCGAAGAATATGCAGCCTGAGAACGAGAAGAGCCGACCCCAACAGCCTACCTAGGCAATGAGTTGGGACTGTGCCAGGAAGAAGAAGATTTTAGTATCAACTTGTCCAATGGGAATGTGTGTATATTGCTGTATGCTGATGACAAGATAAGGTTAGAGAAGAATGAGGAAGAATTAGATGGTCTGATAAGTAAATTGTATAAGAGATGTGAAGAGAAAGATCTGAGAATGAATGTTGTGATATCTCAAGTCATGGTGATAGAAAGGTGGGTAAGGAAAAGTAAATGTGATATATATGGGTAAACAATAAACGATTGGAGCGAGTTGAGAAATTCCGATATCGAACGGCGTGTAGCAAAAGGAAACAAAGTCGATGGGGTCCTTAAACATACATACTCAAACAGGACAGTATCAAAATCTGATAAGATGACAGTCCACGACAGTATTTTAGTACCAACTTTAATGTTTAGGAGTAAAACGTGGATGTTGAAAAAGAATTAAACGAGCCGAATAAATATTGAAGAAATACGTGAACTTCGTAGAATACATGGGGTGATAATGTATGACAGAATACGGAATGAAGTGATTAGGGTTAAACGTGAATTTGAGGTTGAAGTTTTGACTAAGACGAAGAAGATGATGACACTCTGAGATGGTTTGGGCGCGTGGAACGAATGTGTGAAGAAATACTAACGAAACAAATATAAAGCGCAAATGTGAGCGAAAGGAAGGTGATAGAAGAATACTGAAGAAAGTTGGATAAAATCAATGCTATTTTAATGGGAGGAAAAGTAAGAAGAGAAATCGTAGGAGCTGTATGAGAAGTTGTATAGATGTAGGAAAATATGGCGCTCTGTCTTCTCTGTCTACCCCAGTACGGAATCAGCACGATGGTATATTTGAGCATCCAACCATCTCAACTTTTATCTCCCTACTTGGATGTTGAACAAAGTCTTCGTTGCAGGCTCAAAATTCTGCATGCGGTGTAAGTACCAAAGCAGGCGCAGTGTTAATTTTTTCATATTTTTGCTTCGGTAGCTTCACCATTCAGAGTATAGAGCTCTTCGTTATATGTGTCTGCACGCGGCATTGTCATAAATTGAATCATATATCCGGGGGGGGGGATTATTCTCTCAGAGGCATCGATAACTCTTTCTTTCAGCTTTAAGTCCAGGCAGGGGCGGAACAATGGGTGAGGGTAGCAACATAGAAGAGTAGTAACGCCGATGCAGGTTGGATTAGAGGGCAGAGCTGGAGCTTCGTTGTATGTGCAAAACATAATAATTTATTATATTTTCTTACGTCGAAAACCAGAGTGACAATTTAGTGTTCAGAAGAACCACACTGACTTACGAAACGTTTTTCAGAAGAATATTAGTTACCAAATGCGCACATCATTTTAACTTCGGAAAATATCAAAGAGAGGATAATTGTATCGTCGTACGCATCAGGCTATAAAAAGCAATAAATATAAATTATTTTTATCTCGAATCTATTTGTATTTATCATTTTAAATCGGTTAATAATAGTGGGCTCGAGTATCGAGTTAGAGAGTCTGCTCTCTAATAAATCAGTTAATAGAATACTTGTTGTTGTTGGATCTCGTATTCTAAATACTTTTTGTTGCTGGACCTCATAGTCTAAATACTTGTTGTTGCTGGACCTCGTAGTCTAAATACTTGTTGTTGCTGGACCCCGTAGTTTAAATACTCGTTGGTGCTGGACCTCGTAGTCTAAATACTTGTTCTTGCTGGACCTCGTAGTCTAAATACTTGTTGTTGCTGGACCTCATAGTCTAAATACTGGTTGTTGCTGGACCTCGTAGTCTAAATAATTGTTGCTGGACCTCATAGTCTAAATACTTGTTGTTGCTGGACCTCATAGTCTAAATACTTGTTGTTGCTGGACTTCGTTGTCTAAATACTTGTTCTTGCTGGACCTCGTAGTCTAAATACTTTTTGTTGCTGGACCTCATAGTCTAAATACTTGTTGTTGCTGGACCTCGTAGTCTAAATACTTGTTGTTGCTGGACCTCGTAGTCTAAATACTTGTTGTTGCTGGACCTCGTAGTTTAAATACTTGTTGTTGCTGGACTTCGTAGTCTAAATACTTGTTGTTGCTGGACCTTGTAGTCTAAATACTTGTTGTTGCTGGACCTCGTATTCTAAATACTTGTTGTTGCTGGACCTCGTAGTCTAAATACTTGTTGTTGCTGGACCTCGTAGTCTAAAAGAAGTCTAAAAACTCTATAAAAATTGACTAAGTGATCAGAAAAGTGGTAGATCTTCCAATATATGCAAGTAACACATTCGCCTTTTGGTGTAGTGTTTGTGTGTAGTGTTCATACATTGTATAATTATAAATTTTGATAAGACTTCTCAAAAAGAGTTTTCTTTGACCTTTTCAAACCCGAATCAAATTTAAGGTTTAAAATAAACTCTCGCTTATGAGTGTATTATTTACTATTAGTTTAGATAGATGGCGCTTAAAACATTCAAAGTCGTCATAATACGGTATCCTACAGTTCATTTGTTATCATTTAGAACATAAATACGTATGCCACAAATTTCTTTACCAAGTGCATATGAACTCTGTGTCCATTCTAATGGACGCCAAGTCTGAATATGTTAAATTGATCTCACCACCACTGCGAAATACCATTTATGAGTTAACAAACAGAGTTTATTTTGGTTCACTTCAAGAATTCGCTGAGAAATGAACAGATCTGTAAATCAACCGGTGTTTTCTAAACAATACTCGTAGAAACAGCAAAGGCACGTAGCACACATCGCGCCATGTATCGTTTGTTTATCAATTTACAGGAATATAAACAAAACGAATTGGCGCGCACAAATCTCAACAATTGGTAAATTGCCTGCACTTATCATGCAAACAGCCAGTGCCGGCCGTATACACGGCGCGGCGCCCCTAGGTAGCTTGCAGCTTGCAGATTGCAGCTTGCATCCCTCCCCGTTCCCCAAAATGTAATTACAGAAATGCCTACACTTTCACTTTCCGCACCACTACAGTTTACGTCATAGATTCCCAAACTAATTTGATTCGACGCCCATTTTTCAACGTCAATATTTTTCATCGCCCACCTTTAGAAAACAGTATCTCTATTTAAGATAATATGTTAGTAAATAGTAAGCGTATCTATGCGTATTTTTTTTATATTCACCAAAATATTCATGTAACATGTGCATTTTTATAATTTCACATATGAAGTTTGGAGAAATGTTTCCTTTGACAGTTGGTCGGTTAATGACTAGCAGAAATTAGTGTTGTACCATTTTTTGTGACTATAGATTACTTATCTAAATACCCATACCTGGAAAAAGGGTTTAGAGCGGCTATTTTTAATATACCCTAAAACTCATTATATTTCAAGCAAAAAATATTTGCTTTACATATAATATAATATGCTCAAAACATTTTTATACGTTATTTTTTCAACAATCTGTTATTGCCCATTTGACTCCTCACATCGCCCACCAAATTCTCCCGAAGCCAGTATTGCCCACCAAGATTCCTTCATCATCCACAAGTGGGCGATATTGCCCAGTTTGGGAACCTACGGTTTAAAGTCGTGTTTTCTTCCCCGCAAATGCATTCACAATATGATTGAAGTCCGAATGCGCTTTAATGCCTGATAGTATTGATAACATGGCTGATGCGTTTAGCGTGTTGTCTTTAGGTGTAGATCTTAAATATGTTTATCGTTTCAATAATGAACGCTTCGTTCCGAAGAATGGCTTGTTAATGGTGTACAATAATAAAATAATGTAAATATTTGGATAAAAGGTGATTATTTTTTTAATTATTAGTTTGCTAAGCTGTATCATTGCTTGCTAAGTTTGTTAAGCTGCAGCATTGAAACAAGTTTGCTAAGCTTGATAAGTTTGCTAAGCTTGCTAAGTTTGCTAAGCTGTATAAGTTTGCTAAGCTTGCTAAGTTTGCTAAGCTGTATAAGTTTGCTAAGCTTGCTAAGTTTGCTAAGCTTGCTAAGTTTGCTAAGCTGTATAAGTTTGCTAAGCTAGCTAAGTTTGCTAAGTTTGCTAAGCTGTATAAGTTTGCTAAGCTTGCTAAGTTTGCTAAGTTTGCTAAGCTTGCTAAGTTTGCTAAGCTTGCTAAGTTTGCTAAGCTTGCTAAGTTTGCTAAGCTGTATAAGTTTGCTAAGCTAGCTAAGTTTGCTAAGTTTGCTAAGCTTGCTAACTTTACTAAAAATCGCATTTGCATTGAAAGATCGTAGTAATCGTTAGATTTTAAATTGAACGCATTCTTCCGTAAAACATTCATCTAAATCTTTTCTGTACATATTTTTGAAACCAATTTGTAAATCTTTGGGCGCCCTTTTGGCTTGGCACCCCTAGGAAAATGCTTAGGTTTGCCTGTTAGCAGACGTGGCTTTAGCCTCTTCTATGAATAGTTTGAAGGTCTAGGATTTCACGTGAAAACATGGGACCAGATCTCAACACATATATTATTATGGTCATTATAGATAGACAGTAAGAATGCTACTTATAACTATATTATGGTCATTATAGATAGACAGTAAGAATGCTACTTATAGCTATATTATGGTCATTATTTGCAGATAGACGGTAAGAATGCTACTTATATCTATATTATGGTCATTATAGATAGACAGTAAGAATGCTACTTATAGCTATATTATGGTCATTATAGATAGACAGTAAGAATGCTACTTATAGCTATATTATGGTCATTATTTGCAGATAGACGGTAAGAATGCTACTTATATCTATATTATGGTCATTATAGATAGACAGTAAGAATGCTACTTATAGCTATATTATGGTCATTATAGATAGACAGTAAGAATGCTACTTATAGCTATATTATGGTCATTATTTGCAGATAGACGGTAAGAATGCTACTTATATCTATATTATGGTCATTATAGATAGACAGTAAGAATGCTACTTATAGCTATATTATGGTCATTATATGTAGATAGACAGTAAGAATGCTACTTATATCTATATTATGATCATTATAGATAGATCATTATATGTAGATAGACAGTAACAATGCTACTTATAGCTGTATTATGGTCATTATATATAGATAGACAGTAAGAATGCTACTTATATCTATATTATGGTCATTATAGATAGACAGTAAGAATGCTACTTATAGCTATATTATGGTCATTATATGTAGATAGACAGTAAGAATGCTACTTATATCTATATTATGATCATTATAGATAGATCATTATATGTAGATAGACAGTAACAATGCTACTTATAGCTGTATTATGGTCATTATATATAGATAGACAGTAAGAATGCTACTTATAGCTATATTATGGTCATTATAGATAGACAGTAAGAATGCTACTTATAGCTATATTATGGTCATTATTTGCAGATAGACGGTAAGAATGCTACTTATATCTATATTATGGTCATTATAGATAGACAGTAAGAATGCTACTTATAGCTATATTATGGTCATTATAGATAGACAGTAAGAATGCTACTTATAGCTATATTATGGTCATTATTTGCAGATAGACGGTAAGAATGCTACTTATATCTATATTATGGTCATTATAGATAGACAGTAAGAATGCTACTTATAGCTATATTATGGTCATTATATGTAGATAGACAGTAAGAATGCTACTTATATCTATATTATGATCATTATAGATAGATCATTATATGTAGATAGACAGTAACAATGCTACTTATAGCTGTATTATGGTCATTATATATAGATAGACAGTAAGAATGCTACTTATATCTATATTATGGTCATTATAGATAGACAGTAAGAATGCTACTTATAGCTATATTATGGTCATTATATGTAGATAGACAGTAAGAATGCTACTTATATCTATATTATGATCATTATAGATAGATCATTATATGTAGATAGACAGTAACAATGCTACTTATAGCTGTATTATGGTCATTATATATAGATAGACAGTAAGAATGCTACTTATATCTATATTATGGTCATTATAGATAGACAGTAAGAATGCTACTTATAGCTATATTATGGTCATTATATGTAGATAGACAGTAAGAATGCTACTTATATCTATATTATGATCATTATAGATAGATCATTATATGTAGATAGACAGTAACAATGCTACTTATAGCTGTATTATGGTCATTATATATAGATAGACAGTAAGAATGCTACTTATATCTATATTATGGTCAGTATAGATAGACAGTAAGAATGCTACTTATAGCTTTATTATGGTCATTATTTGCAGATAGACGGTAAGAATGCTACTTATATCTATATTATGGTCATTATAGATAGACAGTAAGAATGCTACTTATAGCTTTATTATGGTCATTATATGTAGATAGACAGTAAGAATGCTACTTATATCTATATTATGATCATTATAGATAGATCATTATATGTAGATAGACAGTAACAATGCTACTTATAGCTGTATTATGGTCATTATATATAGATAGACAGTAAGAATGCTACTTATATCTATATTATGGTCATTATAGATGCCGTTTCCTTGAACTAGCTGCAGAAATTTGTAAAACCACGCATTCCTGAAGAGTTTAGGGGTAGGAAAGACTTTTATTTCCAGCAAGATAGTGACTCTATCCATGAAGATGGTGTCCCCACTATCATCGTGATGCGAGGGCCTACCTTCATTAAAATTAGCCGAACAGGTGGGTTTTCACGTAGATGCAGCATTGAATATCCCTCGCGCTCTCCAGTCCGCATGCCAATGGACTGTTTTTTTATGGGGATTCATCAAAGTTAGTTTATGGTACAAAACAGGCAAATTAATGAGTTAAGAGCAGCCATTGAAAGACAATGCGCCCAAATATCAAAACAAATTATGTTAGTGATTCCGCGTTATCAGTAGTGCATGGACTAGAAAGACCTTCAGTTAGAGCATTTACGATAACTAAAATAAACAATCAAACCAGTTTTAATAATAGCCCTCTGTTAAATAGGTTTCCTATTTAAAATCCACTCCCCCCCCCCTTGGATATCCAGACCCTGGTCTGCCCGTAAGATTCATTTTAATTTTTTCCCCGCCCCATTTACCATTGAATCACAACTCTTCCCACTTCTCTCCCCTTACCTCATTCCGCTTATACTATTTACACTTGCAGAAGAAATATATTGTGAGCAATTTAGTTTATCTTCACCTGACGATGAAGACGGAGGGAGGTGTACGAAACCGGTAGTAAACTCAAAATAAACCAGTGGTGAACACAACACATATTAAACAAGTGTTTTATTTATTTATGTTATTTATTTTACAGAGTTTATATTCATTGAGAGTAGGTATAACTTTTTTGGGACACCCTGTATATTAAGTTTAACTGTCTTATGTCCATAAACGAAACATAAAAGAAAAGGAAACAAAATATCACCAAAACAGCACTTCTGGTTCTGTGGGTACGAACTTGTGCAGACATCATATACGAGTGTGCAAGTTAAATGTGACAGCACTCGCTACACTTATGTGTATTGGACAGTTTGTTCCAAGGTTCCACAACTCGGTTAGCAAAACCTCTTTTGCCCAAAGGCAATATGTTTATTTGGCTCCCATTACATACAATGGCGTGCCGACTTCAATAATGGTAAAGGTAGGAAAACCATTTAGACAGTCGATCGGAGCGTGGTTGTTATTGCGACAGGATTTTGAGTACTTGGGCTTTCAGGATGAATGACGAGTGGAAGAGATTTATGTAAGCTCGTGAGTGTGGGTTTCTTCTTGTTGTTTTAATTTTGGTTGTTTTTGTATTTGTGTTTCTGTGTATTTTTTTTTTTTTTGTTTTGATTTTGATTTTTATTCTTGTGATTGTGTGCGGTATAGTGTGGGATGAATATTTTTGGTCTTTCTGGAGTGATGATGTGTGAGGAGTTGAATTTCGCAAGATGTTTCCAGTTGTAGTTGAGTGTCACTGTTTGTCAGGTTGATGAGAGCGTGCAACGGGGTTTTTGTTTTTGTGCAATCAAAAATCGGAAAGAAGTATCGATTTATTTTTCTCATGCTAAATATCCTCAGTGAGATACAGGCATAAGCCTAGTTTACTGGGGATACGACAAATGAAAGGCAACAAACCCAGATCCATTAAAATTGTATGTCCAAATCAAATTATTGTTTTTCTCAAATTGTGTATATTTCTTGTCATGTGTAATAATAAATAAATAAATAGATTATTGTAGAATTTTGTTTCGAATAGTTTTACCTAATGCCATCTCAAAATTTGTTTGTTTTGATTAAAATAAAATTGTTGGTGGAGCCCTGGTTTTGTGGTCAATGTCATCATTCCCGGAAAATCAGTCAGGCACGAAATTGTTTCATCAAAATTATGTATATTTTCTTTAAATTTTATTTTATTAACGACACAACAGTATCTTTTACATACAAATGAACACATGACAAGTTATACAAGTACTTAAAATTATTGACAAAAATACAAAACTTTATCTTAAACTAACATGTAGGTACAGGAGATACAAAAAGTAATAGTAATAATAAATTACTGTCATTGTTTAAAATTATTTAATATTAATATGTATATTTAAGTTCAATATATGTATGTATACTACAAAATATTACCAAACTTCACCAAGCAGACTTACGTAATTGTCGAAGACTTATTTTATAGTGGTAAAGAACTTAGATTTGTTTTCAGTGGAACAACCCTTACATAGAACAAATAGACGCCAAATTCACATACTGTCTCTATTGTATAATATCCTTAACTGTCCCGCCACACCCTCTTATCTCGCCGAAAATTTTCAGCGTCTTTCCAATCATGGATTAGCGCTACGCTCAAACAGAGATTGTTTATTGGCCAGTTCATCGCTCCTTTTTCTTTACGTCGTCCTTTACTGTACATGCAGTGAGACTCTGGAATCAGTTACGAACCAATATAAGACACGCTCCGTTCTTGGCATGCTTTAAGAAGCGACTGAAAAAAATCTTAATTTCTAGTCAGTAAAATAACATGTTTCATTCCTGATTTTTCTTTTCCTTTCCTCTCCATCATCCTTTCCTTTCCTTTTGATTGATGATATCTCACTTTATATGAAAAATAATGTTCGGGTGATTGTCCGTCTTTGTGGGGTTCGTGGGCATGTGCTCACGTATATGTTTATGGATTTCGTGAGGATGGATAGTCATTTGAATGATTTATGCGACCACGTAACTTGCTTCACTTACTTTTGTCTGGTTGGTTGGAAGAAATTGCCGCTTGGCAATAAGCCCGCCAGATTGTATTGTAATAAAAGTGTTAAATAAATAAAATAAATAAAAATAGAACAAGATGAAATGGATTTTTGAGAATTTTTAGGATAGATCTTGAGATATAGAAAGCGCACGGGCTCACTTGTAGAACGAGATGCAAGTTGCTTTGCAGAATCGAAACCTTCCACATGTTGATGCAGGGTTACTCAACTCCAGAGGCAAAGTATTGTCCTTAATGTTTCATTTATACTAGGTTATTTATATTAATAAAGGAGAGCACAAAAGTTAGTAACTTTTTCTAATTTAATAGAGATTTCAACCTCAAATTAAGAACGCGTATTGTACGACGTTGCATCTTTCCAGTACTTATTTATGGCGTGGAGACACTAACTTGGACACTAACCCAAGCCACCATAAAACAAATAGAAGCATTTGAAATGTGGTGCTACAGAAGAATGTTAAAGATTTCTTGAGTGGACAAAATGCGCAACGAAGAGGTCCTCAGACGCATGAAAACAGGCTAACAAATTCTCTTTAGGATTAAAAGTAGAAAATTGGAATACTTTGGGCATTTTATCAGGTGAAACAAATATGATATAATCCAAGTTACATTGTAGGGGAATATATAATGGAAACGAAGAGTCGAAGGACGAAAGGTTGAAGAACCTAAGGAGTGATTCCACTGTTGCACGAAGACATTGTTCAGAGCAGCTGCAGACAAAATAAAAACAGCCATGATGATTGCACAACCTCCAAAGTGGAGAGAAACCTTAAGAAGAACAAAAAGACGAGTTCTGTGACTATTCAAGATCTTACGATATTCCACCAAGACTCCACACTTTAGTCTTTATTACACTAGAAACAATTTCAATAAATGCAGTCTATCTTCGTAGTTCAGATGTCTTTGGAATTTCTGTTGTCATGTGTTAACACGGGATCCGGCTCCCATGGGATCGGTGGTAAGAACTAATCAAGGGACCTGGCTCGGCTGCCCTAGGCAAATGCCTAGGTTTGCCTGTTAGCAAACGCGGCTCTGCAGTACTCGTATAACACAACTAGAGTTAACGTACATATATGATAAGCCGGGCCAAACTAATTAACGTACACATATTGATATTACAATGGAACAATTAAACAATACGCAGCGATATGAATGCTGTTTTAATTAGACAGGTCGTAGGCATTCATTATTTACTACAATGACTAGACTATATTTGCTTCTCTGAAGTAGCCTCAGTTTATAGCACCTTCACCTTGAGCCGCTGTCTATCCAGTCTTCTCTTGATATAAACCGAAGAGTTAACATAGTTTAAAGATTGTTCAAAATCCGCCAGATTAGATAGAAAATTAGTAAAGTTTTTTTAATTTTTTATACTTGAAAACCTAAAATAATATCCTAAAATACGTGTATCCATAATGTGACATAAGTTGAACAATTATTAGAATCCACAGTTGAACGTTTTATTGTTATTAAGTGTGTGAAATAAAAATGATTTATGCATTTTAAAAAAACCGAAAATTAGAAACTGCTACGCACTTGTACTTAGTGAAAAATTAACCGGGATTGATTATTTGGCATTGTTCGAGTCGTACAATTCAAACTGGCACTGAATGATGCAATACAATTATCTTGTTTTCATTAAATTTATCGGAATGAAATATTACAAAAAAAAAACAGATGAGTGAGACTCTCGCGCGGTAGAAGTGAAACTTCTTAGCTCCTAGGAAAAGTTGATTTTAAGCATTGCTTTTTTTCCATTTGTTAACGATTTTTTTTTTAGGGTTAGGAAATGGTTATGTGGAATTTAATTAAAGAAAATCTCTCGTAATTAAATAAAAAATGGTTATGTGGAATTTAATTCAAGAAAATCTCCCTTAATTAAACAAAAAATATTATTATTTTTATTCTTAATAATAAATAATAATAATATAATACACTTAATAATATTAAATTTATATTTTTTAATATTAAATATATGAATATTTTTATGTTATTATTAATTATTTTTAAATAATTTATTATTATGTTATTTTTATTATATTATTAATAATATTATTATATTATTAATTAATTATATTATAATTAATTATAATATAATAATAATATAATTATTAATATTATATTATAATAACATATATGTTTATATATTATTATAATTATATATTAAATATAAATTACATATTAAATAAATATTCAAATAAATATTAAATTAAATAAATGAATTTAATATAAAATAAAATAAATAAATGTTAAATATATTAATATAAAAACAATACATAACAAAACATTTTTTTTTAAATATTTAATAATGAATATTAATAATTTTATTAATGAATACTAATTTTAATAATAATATAACATACTTAATAATATTAATTATTATTAATAATATAAAATAAATAATAATAATTTATTAATAAATAAAATATTTAATAATAATAAAAAATAATAAAATAATAATATTATATAATACACTGTTTCACTTTTCGTGACGTTTAGGCCAATTTGCCCTACCGCGCCATTAGAAGTTTCCCTTCAATAAATATAACCAAATCAACTGTCCGTAATGAAAAGCCACCTCTGTGCTGTGGTGAATCCGTACAATATTCATAAGCAGTATATTATATTATATTATAATACGTTAAATATTAAAATGGGTGACATTTTAAAGGAATGAACACTCTTCTTTATATAATCATCACACATTGTGTAACAAGCGGCAGCCCCTGAGACGGCGTTGCGCAGTCTATGGTATGGCCGTGGTACCATCATCGACATCATTCTCAGCCCTGCCGGATGGAGGCTTTCCCAAGTTGACTCCAATTAAATCGGTTTTGTGCCCGTCGGTGCAATGAGATGCTGTAACGCTTTCTGGTTGCATTCATCCTGTGTACTTTGTGTCTTTTTCTGAGCCTTTTTATGCCTCTTGGATGCCACTAGACTAGATTATTCCGAATGGAACCCGGCAGTCTGGCTACGTGCACGTACCCTGCCGTTACCACGTTGGCTGACGTATTGCACACTGTCTATTATTACGTATTTTATCTTTATTTTATATCTAATATATGATATAATGTGTTATATCATATAGTATTTGGCCTTTTTCTTCTTCATTTAATAAATCTTTATTACTTAATAAATCTTTATTAATTAATAAACCTTTATTACTTAATAAATCTTTATTACTTAATAAATCTTTATTACTAAATAAATCTTTATTACTTAATAAATCTTTATTGCTTAATAAATCTTTATTACTAAATAAATCTTAATTACTTCATAAATCTTTATTACATAATAAACCTTTATTACTTAATACATCTTTCTTACTTAATAAATCTTAATTACTTAATAAATCTTTATTACTTAATAAATCTTAATTACTTAATAAATGTTAATTACTTAATAAATCTTAATTACTTAATAAATCTTAATTACTTAATAAATCTTAATTACTTAATAAATCTTAATTACTTAATAAATCTTTATTACTTAATAAATCTTAATTACTTAATACATCTTTATTACTTAATAAATCTTAATTACTTAATAAATCTTAATTACTTAATAAATCTTAATTACTTAATAAATCTTAATTACTTAATTACTTAATAAATCTTAATTACTTAATTACTTAATAAATCTTAATTACTTAATAAATCTCAATTACTTAATAAATCTTAATTACTTAATAAATCTTAATTACTTAATAAACCTTTATTACTTAATAAAACAAATTAAATATCGGTAGCAATATATTATGTAAATATAGACCGAGTAATCGTGTACACACACACGCACACATACACTCGTATATATTATATTAAAACAATGTCAATTTCTGGAATTTGGCATAAAGGCTCTTGTATTGTAAAATGAACACGGTCTTTTGCTGACGAATGCCGCCGACACGACATCTGCAAACACGACAGAATTTGATTAAGGAGTGCGACCAAGTCTGACCTGAGAAATATTTCCCAATCACATTCCCTTGATAAGAAAAATGTTGATGCAAGTAAACTGGCCAACAACTTACACCATCCGACTAAATAAATATGTAAA
>OX463862.1:23407058-23512958 GCA_949825065.1 Odontocerum albicorne | reverse complement strand
TTTCGTACAAATACGCTAGAATCATAATGAATCAAGATAAAAGTGTAGTTGAATCGCATTGACGTTAATTGTGATATAAAATCTCAATACCTGCTAAATATGTTAGGACATTTCCTAGTAATAGGCGCAAACTTTACACTTTTCACCCAAAAAATAGCCATTGACAACCAAGTTTACGAATATATGTATAAAATTATAACAGAAATATTATTTGTTCTACATGTTTTCGTGTTTTTCGTCCTAAACTTCTAATTTTCCGAAATTGCTATATTTTGCGTCAATATTGAACGCATTGAATTTTTCGTACAAATACGCTAGAATCATAATGAATCAAGATAAAAGTGTAGTTGAATCGCATTGACGTTAATTGTGATATAAAATCTCAATACCTGCTAAATATGTTAGGACATTTCCTAGTAATAGGCGCAAACTTTACACTTTTCACCCAAAAAATAGCCATTGACAACCAAGTTTACGAATATATGTATAAAATCATTACAGAAATATTATTTGTTCTACATGTTTTCGTGTTTTTCGTCCTAAACTTCTAATTTTCCGAAATTGCTATATTTTGCGTCAATATTGAACGCATTGAATTTTTCGTACAAATACGCTAGAATCATAATGAATCAAGATAAAAGTGTAGTTGAATCGCATTGACGTTAATTGTGATATAAAATCTCAATACCTGATAAATATGTTAGGACATTTCCTAGTAATAGGCGCAAACTTTACACTTTTCACCCAAAAAATAGCCATTGACAACCAAGTTTACGAATATATGTATAAAATCATTACAGAAATATTATTTGTTCTACATGTTTTCGTGTTTTTCGTCCTAAACTTCTAATTTTCCGAAATTGCTATATTTTGCGTCAATATTGAACGCATTGAATTTTTCGTACAAATACGCTAGAATCATAATGAATCAAGATAAAAGTGTAGTTGAATCGCATTGACGTTAATTGTGATATAAAATCTCAATACCTGCTAAATATGTTAGGACATTTCCTAGTAATAGGCGCAAACTTTACACTTTTCACCCAAAAAATAGCCATTGACAACCAAGTTTACGAATATATGTATAAAATCATTACAGAAATATTATTTGTTCTACATGTTTTCGTGTTTTTCGTCCTAAACTTCTAATTTTCCGAAATTGCTATGTTTTGCGTCAATATTGAACTTGAATTTTTCGTACAAATACGCTAGAATCATAATGAATCAAGATAAAAGTGTAGTTGAATTGCATTGACGTTAATTGTGATATAAAATCTCAATACCTGATAAATATGTTAGGACATTTCCTAGTAATAGGCGCAAACTTTACACTTTTCACCCAAAAAATAGCCATTGACAACCAAGTTTACGAATATATGTATAAAATCATTACAGAAATATTATTTGCTCTACATGTTTTCGTGTTTTTCGTCCTAAACTTTTAATTTTCCGAAATTGCTATATTTTGCGTCAATATTGAACGCATTGAATTTTTCGTACAAATACGCTAGAATCATAATGAATCAAGATAAAAGTGTAGTTGAATCGCATTGACGTTAATTGTGATATAAAATCTCAATACCTGCTAAATATGTTAGGACATTTCCTAGTAATAGGTGCAAACTTTTCACTTTTCACCCAAAAAATAGCCATTGACAATCAAGTTTACGAATATATGTATAAAATCATTACAGAAATATTATTTGTTCTACATGTTTTCGTGGTTTTCGTCCTAAACTTTAAATTTTCCAAAATTGCTATATTTTGCGTCAATATTGAACGCATTGAATTTTTCGTACAAATACGCTAGAATCATAATGAATCAAGATAAAAGTGTAGTTGAATCGCATTGACGTTAATTGTGATATAAAATCTCAATACCTGCTAAATATGTTAGGACATTTCCTAGTAATAGGCGCAAACTTTACACTTTTCACCCAAAAAATAGCCATTGACAACCAAGTTTACGAATATATGTATAAAATCATTACAGAAATATTATTTGTTCTACATGTTTTCGTGTTTTTCGTCCTAAACTTCTAATTTTCCGAAATTGCTATATTTTGCGTCAATATTGAACGCATTGAATTTTTCGTACAAATATGCTTGAATTCTAATGAAACAAGACAAAAGTGTGGTAGAAACGCCTTGACGCTAATTGTGTTATAAAACGTCAAAACCTACTAAATGTGTATGAACGTTTCATAATAATATACTGAAATATCATACTTTTCACCCGAAAAACTGCCATTGACAAGCAAGTTTACGAATATACTCGTATGTACACAATCCTTACAGAAATATTATTTGTTCTACATGTTTTCGTGTTTTTAGTCCTAAACTTCTAATTTTCCGAAATTGCTATATTTTGCGTCAATATTGAACGCATTGAATTTTTCGTACAAATACGCTAGAATCATAATGAATCAAGATAAAAGTGTAGTTGAATCGCATTGACGTTAATTGTGATATAAAATCTCAATACCTGCTAAATATGTTAGGACATTTCCTAGTAATAGGCGCAAACTTTTCACTTTTCACCCAAAAAATAGCCATTGACAATCAAGTTTACGAATATATGTATAAAATCATTACAGAAATATTATTTGCTCTACATGTTTTCGTGTTTTTCGTCCTAAACTTTTAATTTTCCGAAATTGCTATATTTTGCGTCAATATTGAACGCATTGAATTTTTCGTACAAATACGCTAGAATCATAATGAATCAAGATAAAAGTGTAGTTGAATCGCATTGACGTTAATTGTGATATAAAATCTCAATACCTGCTAAATATGTTAGGACATTTCCTAGTAATAGGCGCAAACTTTACACTTTTCACCCAAAAAATAGCCATTGACAACCAAGTTTACGAATATATGTATAAAATCATTACAGAAATATTATTTGTTCTACATGTTTTCGTGTTTTTCGTCCTAAACTTCTAATTTTCCGAAATTGCTATATTTTGCGTCAATATTGAACGCATTGAATTTTTCGTACAAATACGCTAGAATCATAATGAATCAAGATAAAAGTGTAGTTGAATCGCATTGACGTTAATTGTGATATAAAATCTCAATACCTGCTAAATATGTTAGGACATTTCCTAGTAATAGGCGCAAACTTTACACTTTTCACCCAAAAAATAGCCATTGACAACCAAGTTTACGAATATATGTATAAAATCATTACAGAAATATTATTTGTTCTACATGTTTTCGTGTTTTTCGTCCTAAACTTCTAATTTTCCGAAATTGCTATATTTTGCGTCAATATTGAACGCATTGAATTTTTCGTACAAATACGCTAGAATCATAATGAATCAAGATAAAAGTGTAGTTGAATTGCATTGACGTTAATTGTGATATAAAATCTCAATACCTGATAAATATGTTAGGACATTTCCTAGTAATAGGCGCAAACTTTACACTTTTCACCCAAAAAATAGCCATTGACAACCAAGTTTACGAATATGTGTATAAAATCATTACAGAAATATTATTTGTTCTACATGTTTTCGTGTTTTTCGTCCTAAACTTCTAATTTTCCGAAATTGCTATATTTTGCGTCAATATTGAACGCATTGAATTTTTCGTACAAATACGCTAGAATCATAATGAATCAAGATAAAAGTGTAGTTGAATTGCATTGACGTTAATTGTGATATAAAATCTCAATACCTGATAAATATGTTAGGACATTTCCTAGTAATAGGCGCAAACTTTACACTTTTCACCCAAAAAATAGCCATTGACAACCAAGTTTACGAATATATGTATAAAATCATTACAGAAATATTATTTGTTCGACATGTTTCCGTGTTTTTCATACTAAACTTTTAATTTTCCGAAATTGCTATATTTTGCGTCAATATTGAACGCATTGAATTTTTCGTACAAATACGCTAGAATCATAATGAATCAAGATAAAAGTGTAGTTGAATCGCATTGACGTTAATTGTGATAGAAAATCTCAATACCTGCTAAATATGTTAGGACATTTCCTAGTAATAGGCGCAAACTTTTCACTTTTCACCCAAAAAATAGCCATTGACAATCAAGTTTACGAATATATGTATAAAATCATTACAGAAATATTATTTGTTCTACATGTTTTCGTGGTTTTCGTCCTAAACTTTAAATTTTCCAAAATTGCTATATTTTGCGTCAATATTGAACGCATTGAATTTTTCGTACAAATACGCTAGAATCATAATGAATCAAGATAAAAGTGTAGTTGAATCGCATTGACGTTAATTGTGATATAAAATCTCAATACCTGCTAAATATGTTAGGACATTTCCTAGTAATAGGCGCAAACTTTACACTTTTCACCCAAAAAATAGCCATTGACAACCAAGTTTACGAATATATGTATAAAATCATTACAGAAATATTATTTGTTCTACATGTTTTCGTGTTTTTCGTCCTAAACTTCTAATTTTCCGAAATTGCTATATTTTGCGTCAATATTGAACGCATTGAATTTTTCGTACAAATACGCTAGAATCATAATGAATCAAGATAAAAGTGTAGTTGAATCGCATTGACGTTAATTGTGATATAAAATCTCAATACCTGATAAATATGTTAGGACATTTCCTAGTAATAGGCGCAAACTTTACACTTTTCACCCAAAAAATAGCCATTGACAACCAAGTTTACGAATATATGTATAAAATTATTACAGAAATATTATTTGTTCTACATGTTTTCGTGTTTTTCGTCCTAAACTTCTAATTTTCCGAAATTGCTATATTTTGCGTCAATATTGAACGCATTGAATTTTTCGTACAAATACGCTAGAATCATAATGAATCAAGATAAAAGTGTAGTTGAATCGCATTGACGTTAATTGTGATATAAAATCTCAATACCTGATAAATATGTTAGGACATTTCCTAGTAATAGGCGCAAACTTTACACTTTTCACCCAAAAAATAGCCATTGACAACCAAGTTTACGAATAAATGTATAAAATCATTACAGAAATATTATTTGTTCTACATGTTTTCGTGTTTTTCGTCCTAAACTTCTAATTTTCCGAAATTGCTATATTTTGCGTCAATATTGAACGCATTGAATTTTTCGTACAAATACGCTAGAATCATAATGAATCAAGATAAAAGTGTAGTTGAATCGCATTGACGTTAATTGTGATATAAAATCTCAATACCTGCTAAATATGTTAGGACATTTCCTAGTAATAGGCGCAAACTTTACACTTTTCACCCAAAAAATAGCCATTGACAACCAAGTTTACGAATATATGTATAAAATCATTACAGAAATATTATTTGTTCTACATGTTTTCGTGTTTTTCGTCCTAAACTTCTAATTTTCCGAAATTGCTATATTTTGCGTCAATATTGAACGCATTGAATTTTTCGTACAAATACGCTAGAATCATAATGAATCAAGATAAAAGTGTAGTTGAATCGCATTGACGTTAATTGTGATATAAAATCTCAATACCTGATAAATATGTTAGGACATTTCCTAGTAATAGGCGCAAACTTTACACTTTTCACCCAAAAAATAGCCATTGACAACCAAGTTTACGAATATATGTATAAAATTATTACAGAAATATTATTTGTTCTACATGTTTTCGTGTTTTTCGTCCTAAACTTCTAATTTTCCGAAATTGCTATATTTTGCGTCAATATTGAACGCATTGAATTTTTCGTACAAATACGCTAGAATCATAATGTATCAAGATAAAAGTATAGTTGAATTGCATTGACGTTAATTGTGATATAAAATCTCAATACCTGCTAAATATGTTAGGACATTTCCTAGTAATAGGCGCAAACTTTACACTTTTCACCCAAAAAATAGCCATTGACAACCAAGTTTACGAATATATGTATAAAATCATTACAGAAATATTATTTGTTCTACATGTTTTCGTGTTTTTCGTCCTAAACTTCTAATTTTCCGAAATTGCTATATTTTGCGTCAATATTGAACGCATTGAATTTTTCGTACAAATACGCTAGAATCATAATGAATCAAGATAAAAGTGTAGTTGAATCGCATTGACGTTAATTGTGATATAAAATCTCAATACCTGATAAATATGTTAGGACATTTCCTAGTAATAGGCGCAAACTTTACACTTTTCACCCAAAAAATAGCCATTGACAACCAAGTTTACGAATATATGTATAAAATTATTACAGAAATATTATTTGTTCTACATGTTTTCGTGTTTTTCGTCCTAAACTTCTAATTTTCCGAAATTGCTATATTTTGCGTCAATATTGAACGCATTGAATTTTTCGTACAAATACGCTAGAATCATAATGTATCAAGATAAAAGTATAGTTGAATTGCATTGACGTTAATTGTGATATAAAATCTCAATACCTGCTAAATATGTTAGGACATTTCCTAGTAATAGGCGCAAACTTTACACTTTTCACCCAAAAAATAGCCATTGACAACCAAGTTTACGAATATGTGTATAAAATCATTACAGAAATATTATTTGTTCTACATGTTTTCGTGTTTTTCGTCCTAAACTTCTAATTTTCCGAAATTGCTATATTTTGCGTCAATATTGAACGCATTGAATTTTTCGTACAAATACGCTAGAATCATAATGAATCAAGATAAAAGTGTAGTTGAATCGCATTGACGTTAATTGTGATATAAAATCTCAATACCTGCTAAATATGTTAGGACATTTCCTAGTAATAGGCGCAAACTTTACACTTTTCACCCAAAAAATAGCCATTGACAACCAAGTTTACGAATATATGTATAAAATCATTACAGAAATATTATTTGTTCTACATGTTTTCGTGTTTTTCGTCCTAAACTTCTAATTTTCCGAAATTGCTATATTTTGCGTCAATATTGAACGCATTGAATTTTTCGTACAAATACGCTAGAATCATAATGAATCAAGATAAAAGTGTAGTTGAATCGCATTGACGTTAATTGTGATATAAAATCTCAATACCTGATAAATATGTTAGGACATTTCATAGTAATAGGCGCAAACTTTACACTTTTCACCCAAAAAATAGCCATTGACAACCAAGTTTACGAATATATGTATAAAATCATTACAGAAATATTATTTGTTCTACATGTTTTCGTGTTTTTCGTCCTAAACTTCTAATTTTCCGAAATTGCTATATTTTGCGTCAATATTGAACGCATTGAATTTTTCGTACAAATACGCTAGAATCATAATGAATCAAGATAAAAGTGTAGTTGAATCGCATTGACGTTAATTGTGATATAAAATCTCAATACCTGATAAATATGTTAGGACATTTCCTAGTAATAGGCGCAAACTTTACACTTTTCACCCAAAAAATAGCCATTGACAACCAAGTTTACGAATATATGTATAAAATTATTACAGAAATATTATTTGTTCTACATGTTTTCGTGTTTTTCGTCCTAAACTTCTAATTTTCCGAAATTGCTATATTTTGCGTCAATATTGAACGCATTGAATTTTTCGTACAAATACGCTAGAATCATAATGTATCAAGATAAAAGTATAGTTGAATTGCATTGACGTTAATTGTGATATAAAATCTCAATACCTGCTAAATATGTTAGGACATTTCCTAGTAATAGGCGCAAACTTTACACTTTTCACCCAAAAAATAGCCATTGACAACCAAGTTTACGAATATGTGTATAAAATCATTACAGAAATATTATTTGTTCTACATGTTTTCGTGTTTTTCGTCCTAAACTTCTAATTTTCCGAAATTGCTATATTTTGCGTCAATATTGAACGCATTGAATTTTTCGTACAAATACGCTAGAATCATAATGAATCAAGATAAAAGTGTAGTTGAATCGCATTGACGTTAATTGTGATATAAAATCTCAATACCTGCTAAATATGTTAGGACATTTCCTAGTAATAGGCGCAAACTTTTCACTTTTCACCCAAAAAATAGCCATTGACAATCAAGTTTACGAATATATGTATAAAATCATTACAGAAATATTATTTGTTCTACATGTTTTCGTGGTTTTCGTCCTAAACTTTAAATTTTCCAAAATTGCTATATTTTGCGTCAATATTGAACGCATTGAATTTTTCGTACAAATACGCTAGAATCATAATGAATCAAGATAAAAGTGTAGTTGAATCGCATTGACGTTAATTGTGATATAAAATCTCAATACCTGCTAAATATGTTAGGGCATTTCCTAGTAATAGGCGCAAACTTTACACTTTTCACCCAAAAAATAGCCATTGACAACCAAGTTTACGAATATGTGTATAAAATCATTACAGAAATATTATTTGTTCTACATGTTTTCGTGTTTTTCGTCCTAAACTTCTAATTTTCCGAAATTGCTATATTTTTCGTCAATATTGAACGCATTGAATTTTTCGTACAAATACGCTAGAATCATAATGAATCAAGATAAAAGTGTAGTTGAATCGCATTGACGTTAATTGTGATATAAAATCTCAATACCTGCTAAATATGTTAGGACATTTCCTAGTAATAGGCGCAAACTTTACACTTTTCACCCAAAAAATAGCCATTGACAACCAAGTTTACGAATATATGTATAAAATCATTACAGAAATATTATTTGTTCTACATGTTTTCGTGTTTTTCGTCCTAAACTTCTAATTTTCCGAAATTGCTATATTTTGCGTCAATATTGAACGCATTGAATTTTTCGTACAAATACGCTAGAATCATAATGAATCAAGATAAAAGTGTAGTTGAATCGCATTGACGTTAATTGTGATATAAAATCTCAATACCTGATAAATATGTTAGGACATTTCCTAGTAATAGGCGCAAACTTTACACTTTTCACCCAAAAAATAGCCATTGACAACCAAGTTTACGAATATATGTATAAAATCATTACAGAAATATTATTTATTCTACATGTTTTCGTGTTTTTCGTCCTTAACTTCTAATTTTCCCCAAATTGCCTTTTTTTGCGTCAATATTGAACGCATTGAATTTTTCGTACAAATACGCTAGAATCATAATGAATCAAGATAAAAGTGTAGTTGAATCGCATTGACGTTAATTGTGATATAAAATCTCAATACCTGCTAAATATGTTAGGACATTTCCTAGTAATAGGCGCAAACTTTACACTTTTCACCCAAAAAATAGCCATTGACAACCAAGTTTACGAATATATGTATAAAATCATTACAGAAATATTATTTGTTCTACATGTTTTCGTGTTTTTCGTCCTAAACTTCTAATTTTCCGAAATTGCTATATTTTGCGTCAATATTGAACGCATTGAATTTTTCGTACAAATACGCTAGAATCATAATGAATCAAGATAAAAGTGTAGTTGAATCGCATTGACGTTAATTGTGATATAAAATCTCAATACCTGCTAAATATGTTAGGACATTTCCTAGTAATAGGCGCAAACTTTACACTTTTCACCCAAAAAATAGCCATTGACAACCAAGTTTACGAATATATGTATAAAATCATTACAGAAATATTATTTGTTCTACATGTTTTCGTGTTTTTCGTTCTTAACTTCTAATTTTGCAAAAATTCAATATTTTGCATCAATATTGAACGAATTATAATACTTTTTACTAACAAAAAACCAATTTTTCGTACAAATATACTAGAATTATAATGACTCAAGACAAAAGTGTAGTAGAAACGCATTCAAGTTAATTGTGATTTTTCACAATTTTAGGACATTTTCTAGTAATATGTTAGGACATTTTGTCCGCAGCCACCACCTTCCTATCCTTTCAACTAACTTGATATTTTTTTTCTAATATTTTTAATTTATCTGTCAATAATAGTTGGTTTGAATCCTAAATTAGAGCGTCTTTGAGGCGAAAGTGTTCTCTAAACGGCGCTATATAAATTGCCCTTTTATTATATTATTCAACTAATTTTTACTATAGTCTCCATTTCAGAGCCAAAGTCAGAGCGAAAGCAAGACATTGTTTAGAACTGTTGTTAAAAAATCTAATACTTTGAAAAAAGCTTTAGAGAAAGGAAAACTTTTGATCCCTGATTTTGTACCCCCTAAATGTGACAACTAAGTTAAATCCTCCCTCGTTACGCCACTGCATCCATCCCGGATTCCAAGTACAACAAGCTGCATGCATCCTTGACACCAAGCGCATAATTGAGTTAACATTGAAATTCGCATTTGACCTTTTTTGAAATATTTCTAAATGAAATGTAATAATTTGAACTAATCGTTGATATGGATAAATATATGATATTATAAAAGGACATTGGTTTTTAATGTTCCGGGGTTGAAATAATTGGCCATCAGTAAATTTTAATGTTCCGGGGCTGGAAGAATTGGCCACCAGTAAATTTTAATGTTCCGAGGTTGCAAGAATCAGTAAATTTTAATGTTCCGGGGCTGGAAGAATTGGCCACCAGTAAATTTCAATGTTCCGGGGTTGGAAAAATTGGCCACCAGTAAATTTTAATGTTCCGGGGCTGGAAGAATTGGTCATCAGTAAATTTCTGAAAACCCCTTGGAATCGGCGCTCGACTGTGGTGTGTTTTATTTTGATATCTTATATCGTTCATTGCTAAACTCATATGATTTTTTTTATATATATTGCATATTACTTTGTATGAAAATGTTTTAACATTTTTTTTGCATATTGAATAGTATTAAAACTTCTATTATATACCATAGAGTACAATCTTGCGACCATGTGGAAATTTCTTCCAGCCAACAAATAAGAAGAAGAGATTGCCACGAGGCAATAAGTCCGCCAAATTGATATACAATGAAGTATTCAAATAAATAAATTATCACTCAAAATTTCGAAACAAATTAAATAAACAATTTGCCTGTCAAATAAGATGTCAGAAGGAATCGAGAATACAATATCGTGGGCTCAATACTATAACTATACTTGAGAAAATGTAGGATGGTCCCTGTGACATTTGAAATGTCATGTCTCAAAGGGATGGGGTAAAATCGTTTTTTTTTTACAAATCGAATCGTTTTTTTTATAAATCGAAAAATTGTTTTAATCTAAATTGACGTTTTAATTCCTAATTTGCATTATACTGACTTTCTAATGTATTGTATGATTTGTATATATCTTTAAATAGACCAAGATCCACTATGAATTAATACTAATTGCGAACATTTAATTTTAGGTATAAAAAAATCGAAAATCCTTAGCCAATGCAGTCTAACGTAGTGACTTTTGACAAACGTCACCAAATATTATTTGATTTTAACAAACTGCCACATTTTTGCTGATTTGTAACAATATGTATTAATTTGTCATTATTGTTAGTTTTATGTAATGTATTCACCTAAATAACTTGCTATTTATTAGAATCAAGGCATATATTAGGTCCTTACATATGAAATTGGCGTTTTGCCGTACTGGCAACTTTGATCTCAAATATCTTCTCTTTGGTTAGGAATTCCAAATTAAAATTTATACAGCTATTTACTCAAATATTTGTGTTTCGAAAATTATAATTCATTTGTTTTTTCCTCAATTGTTTTTTTTTCTTTGCGTCACTCAGTTTACAAAATGGAAAACTTGAAATATCGCGTTATTTACGAGTACGAGTTCCACCGTGGCACCAGTGCTGCAGAAACGGCTCGAAGGATTAATGATGTGTATGGCGACGGTGCCGCAAAAGAAAACACAGTGCGTTTTTGGTTCCAACGTTTTCGTTCTGGAAATTTCGACCTGCAGAAGAAGCCCCGTGGACGGCCGGAGACCAAAGTTGATAATGAAGAATTGAAGGCTATTGTGGAAGCGGATCCATCGCAAACCACGTCCGAGTTAGCTGCAGGCTGCGGTGTTAGTGATAAAACTGTTTTAATCCACTTGAAGCAAATTGGGAAGGTGAAAAAGCTTGAAAGGTGGGTACCTCACGAATTGAGTGAAGCAAATCAACAAACGTGCGTTGACTGCTGCGTTGCATTACTCAACCGGCACAATAATGAAGGGATTTTGAATCGAATCATTACCTGTGATGAAAAGTGGATCCTGTATGATAATCGGAAGCGCTCATCGCAATGGCTGAACCCTGCCGAACCAGCCAAACCATGCCCCAAGCGAAAATTGACTCCAAAAAAGTTACTTGTGAGCGTTTGGTGGACTAGTGCTGGTGTCGTTTACTACAGCTTTCTTAAATCTGGCCAGACGATTACGGCAGATGTCTATTGTCAGCAACTGCAAACCATGATGGAAAAGCTAGCTGCTAAACAACCGAGGCTGGTTAATCGCTCTAGGCCACTGCTGCTTCATGATAACGCTAGACCACACACTGCACAACAGACGGCTACCAAATTAGAAGAGCTTCAATTGGAAAGTCTAAGACATCCACCGTACTCTCCGGACCTTGCCCCAACAGATTACTATTTTTTTCGAAATTTGGATAACTTCTTGCAAGGGAAAAAATTCAACTCCGATGGGGCAGTCCAAACCGACTTCAAAGATTTTATTGATTCCCGTCCGAATGGTTTTTTTAGTAAAGGGATCGATGAACTACCTATGAGATGGCAAAAGTGCATAGATAGCAATGGTACATACTTTGATTAAATAAATATATTATATTTAAAAAAAATCAACTTTATGTTCCTCCCAAACAAAACGCCAATTTCATATGTAAGGACCTAATATTAAAGTTGATAAAATAATTAAAATTACTGAACGTCGTTACAAGGTTGTATTGGGGTTGTTTTTGTGAACTGTCACAGGAACCATGCTACATTTTCTCAAGTATAGGTAGCTCAAAATGGCGTCCTTAGTTTCGAGGTCCGTTTGTCTGGTAACTCCTCTTTAATGATGAGGTATCGCGCTAATATTTTTCAGAAACTAGTCAAGGAGGTTTCAATAGATCGTAAGAAGTTATATGAAATATTATTTATAGTTAAGGCGTTAATGTTGTGGAAGTTTAAAGACATTGTAATTGGCTTTCACCTCATCATCAGGGGAGCACAAACGAGACTTGTTTGTGCTCCCCTGATGATGAGGTGTGCACCTTGAAACCGGTAGGGTTGTACCGTTACATAAAGTGGAATAAACAGTGTTTGATAAAACAAATGACAATAAGTTATACGAACTTCAGATATCTACTTGAAGCATTCTTTTCTTTCCACGTTTACGACTTATCTAATTATGAAAATGCTAAATAACTCAGCTGAGAAATAATACTTTAAGATACCTATTTATAGCATTGGAAAGCCCCTTTGAAGACCAATTCATTCATGTAAATAACTCAAAACCGATCAATTTCGAGTTACCTAGTTTTAGTATTGAGACCACGAATTATGTTAAAAGGCCTAGTATGAAGTTTTATAAGAGATGGTTAGGAGTCTAGAATAACAAAGGAATAGATTATATCATGATAGAAAAGTAAACAAAAGGACACTCTGTCATCTCTTCCTGGCCTGACAGGGAAACAATGTGAACCTGAAATTCTGGTTTACAAAGGTTTGGATGAATAATGAATAGCTACCCCTCACTTACTATGTTAGTATTGCAGAACATTGAGATATCGAGCTGACTTGCGGGTCCACCCTGTGCTGCCTCCCCCCCCCCCCCAGTCAGAGTACTACCCTCGCTGCACCCTGCGAGACACCACCTGTTCATCTTGAGCGAGGGCATCCTAAGGGACTCGGTTTAATATAAGTTATACTAAATATTGAATTTAATGATGATTAAACCAGTTCACTGCATTGATGTTAGTTATGTTTTCCCATATAAAGGGTCTGTAACGATGGTCGTTATCAATGTAGCGTGTGTCCTATTAGGACGTGCTGATGATTTTGATATCGACATCGCTCTTCGTTTTAGTTGATTCTACGTTACTTCTCGTTCAGAGTCATCAATATAGCGGATTGCTTATCTTGATAAGTCATGATGATCTTGCTTTCTATTCAATGAATATAGACTCAGGAATGCGGATATAAAACGATAAGTGGACAGCGGATAAATAAATAACAAGTCTTGACAGTTGAATGAATGACAATAATAATATATTTATTTCTCGGCGTCCGAGTAATTTATACCAATGAGTGAATACATTCGCGATACATATCTGCCTTGCTCTAGCGCATGAACTGGCGGTAGGTTAATTATTTATATTTGGAGATGGCTAGCCAATTCGCGGACGTTGTAAATAGTAAATATTGTTGTTGTTCATAGTGTGTGACAATCATTGAATTCTTCATCGGTCATTGCCCCTGTATGTTTACTATCTGACAATAATTAATTTAATTTAATTGTGTTTAACAATTCACTTATTCATTTTGACAATTATTTATTTATTTAGGTAGGTATTCCTACAGGTCTTTCCAATTGAGCGTTTTTTTTTTAAATTTTTGGATAAAACACAGATGGCGTCGCGAACTTGCCTGGGTCTTGTGACATTTAAGAAGTGTAATGTATGACATTTATAAAAATGAAGTCGTATACAATACAGCAACGCGTTCAAATTGTTGAATTATTTTATGTATTGTAATCTCGGGAAACGGTTATGTGAATTGGCCACCAAGATCATGTGATCTGACACCGTTGGACTATTTTCTCTGGGGTTACGTGAAAAGCCAGGTCTATAAGAATGACCCCCGATCAATCCCTGAGCTGAAAGACGAAATTATTCGCGTTATTGGTGAGTTAGAACCGCAATTATGCCAAAATGTCAAATGTGTAGATATCTGTGGAACTGCAAGAGGCGGATATTGTTTTTTTGTGTTTAAATGTCATACATTATATTAGGTGTTAACAAAAGTTGTGTCCGTTTTTTTTTCAATTTAAAAATGAGCACCAAAAGTAAAACACAATGGTTAATGTTATACATCATTCGAAAGAAAATTTTCTGCTCTACAAGATATTGTGTTTGCTTTTACCTTAAATATATTATTTTATTTGATTACAAGCCTTCAAAATGGAATGTCAAGTAGACGAAAGTGAGCATTTTCAACACCTCCTTCTGTTCGCATTCAATCGAGGGAATAAAGCTTTTACGTTACTATATTATATTATTTAATTACAAGCCTTCGAAATGGAATGTAGAGTAGATGAAAGTGAGCATTTTCGACACCTCCTTCCGTTCACATTCAATCGAGGGAATAAAGCTGCCAAAGCTGCTCGCGATATTTGCGAAGTGTACAGTGAAGATGCTATGAATGAAAGGACAGCTCGTCAATGGTTTTTGCGTATCAATGACGGTAATTTCGACCTGAAAGACATGGAGCATTCTGGACGACCAGTGGACTTCGATGAAGACCGCCTAAACCATATTATTCATGAAGACCCCCTTCAAACATTTTTCATCACCATTTTTTTTTTCATCACCATTTTCAAACCATTTTTCATCACCAGTAATGATGCGGTAAAGGAACCATTGCTTGTGGCCATGCGTAGCTCGATGACGCGCGAGCAAACCAGCAGAAATTATCGAACGTTGATTTTTGTTGTTTACACTCAAAACATGTGGAACCCAAGCGCCAAACTTCTGGACTTTTCCCATTGATTTAAGATGACGGTATACAGTCATGTGACTACAATTCATCTGATCAGCCAAGTCTACGGTGGTTTGAAGGGGATCTTCATGAATAATATGGTTTAAGCGGTCATCATCGAAGTCCACTGGTCGTCCGGCACGCTCCATGTCTTTCAGGTCGAAATTACCGTCTTTGAAACGCAAAAACCATCGACGAGCTGTCCTTTTATTCATAGCATCTTCACCATACACTTCGCAAATATCGCGAGCATCTTTGGTAGCTTTATTCCCTCGATTGAACGGGAACAGAAGGAGGTGTCGATAATGATCATTTTCGTCTACTTGACATTCCATTTTGAAGGCTTGTAATCAAATAAAATAATATATGTAAGGTAAAAGCAAACACAATATCTTGTAGAACAGAAAATTTTCTTTCGAATGACGTATAACATTTACTATTGTGTTTTATTTTTGGTGCTCATTTTTAAATTGAAAAAAAAACGGACACAACTTATGTTTACACCCAATACTTCAATGACCAATAAAAAGTTTTTTGAAATCAAAGCAAATTGTGTGTTTTATTCAAGAATTAAAAAAAAAAAAAAAAAAAAAAACGCTCAATTTGAAAGACCCTTTATATGACATATTATGTACCATATATGTACGTACTCGTATGATATATGATACTGGTCATGCAAATATTAGGTAACCAAAAGAGTTTTTGCGGTTTTTGTTAGAATTCGCTGCAGCGACTTGTGTCAAAGACTTGCAGAGCCCAAGTTTTAATGTATATCATTTAGCACTGATATGCCTCAGTCAATCAGTACATTTAGCACAGATATGCCTCAGTCAATCAGTACATTTAGCACAGATATGCCTCAGTCAATCAGTACATTTAACACAGATATGCCTCAGTCAATCAGTACATTTAGCACAGATATGCCTCAGTCAATCAGTACATTTAGCACTTATATGCCTCAGTCAATCAGTACATTTAGCACAGATATGCCTCAGTCAATCAGTACATTTAGCACAGACATGCCTCAATCAATCAGTACATTTAGCACTTATATGCCTCAGTCAATCAGTACATTTAACACAGATATGCCTCAGTCAATCAGTACATTTAGAACATATATGCCTCAGTCAATCAGTACATTTAGTACAGATATGCCTCAGTCAATCAGTACATTTAGCACAGATATGCCTCAGTCAATCAGTACATTTAGAACAGATATGCCTCAGTCAATCAGTACATTTAGCACAGATATGCCTCAGTCAATCAGTACATTTAGCACAGATATGCCTCAATCAATCAGTACATTTAGCACTTATATGCCTCAATCAATCAGTACATTTAGCACATATATGCCTCAGTCAATCAGTACATTTAACACAGATATGCCTCAGTCAATCAGTACATTTAGAACATATATGCCTCAGTCAATCAGTACATTTAGTACAGATATGCCTCAGTCAATCAGTACATTTAGCACAGATATGCCTCAGTCAATCAGTACATTTAGAACAGATATGCCTCAGTCAATCAGTACACTTTAACTTGGTACATATTTTTGTGTTGTGATTTTAAACCCTTTTAATCTAGTATAAGCCATTGCCTGATCTTTCGTATAGAATTAAACATGATACTTGGCACCGATGGGCGTTGGATTGAGATAGGACTGGTGTATGTCAGGGCTCTAGGATATATATAAATCAATCCGACAAACTATCCCTTTGAGACCGTGATTTAGTATAATAAGAACGAGCAAGATGGAAGTGTCTGTCATGTGTCGTTTGCGGACGGGCCGCTGCGTAGTGGTTAATCACCTATACATAAGTCTTCTTGTTGTTTTAATTTTTGTTGTTTTGTATTTTTGTTTCTGTATATTTTTGTTTTTATTCTTATGATTGTGTGCGGTATATTATGGGATGAACAAGTTTGGTCTTTCTGGAGTGATGATGTGTGAAGAGTTTGATTCCTCATGATGTTTCCAGTTGTAATTGAGTGTCACTGTTTGTCAGGTTGATGAGAACGTGCAACGGGGTTTTGTTTTTTGTGTAATCAAAAATCGGAAAGAAGTATCTATTTATTTTTTCATGCTAAATATCCTCAGTGAGATACAGGCAAAAGCCTAGTTTACTGGGAATACGACAAATGAAAGGCGACAAACCCAGATACATTAAAATTGTATGTCTAAATTAAATAACCTGTTGTTTTTTCGCAAATAATGTATATTTCTTGTCATGTGTATTAATAAATAATAAATAAAAATAATGGGTATTGTGGAGAATTCCGGTTGCGAGTGTGGTCTGAATGATGTAACTATGGACCGTGTGTTTGTTCGATTGTCCTCTGCGAGACAGATTTGATTTACTAAAAGCCGTATCTTTGCCGCGTCCAATGAATATTGCGTTTCTTCTTTCTTCGTGGAACTTTTCCCCTTATAGATAGATCGATTGTTAAATATTTTAAGTTTAATCAACTGAAACTTTAAATTGTCTAGAATTGCCTTTTAAAAAAAATACTTGTATTATATATTAGCATAATTACTTGAATTTGATGGCACATATATTAGCATAATTACTTGAATTTGATGGCACAAATCATCCTAGTTTGGGTAGATTGCCTAATAATAAAAAAAATTCTAGTGTGATTCGAGCAACTTTGGTTTATTAATTTAAACTTGGTTCAAACGCTGCAGACGCATGCCGTAAGATGTTGTAAAAGAACGTACTCCACAGAAGTGGTTTAAATTTGTTTTCTTCTGGTGATAAATCACTCGATGATTCACCCCTTCCAGGACGATCTTGCGTTACTTCTAATGAAGAATGACGTGTCGTTATTGGAAATAATTAGAAAGTAACGTGTCAATAACTTTCTGAAATGTTAACTCAGTGATTAAACAATTCGTTTACATTCACATCAAATTGAAAAAACATAAAAAAATAGGCAAATGGGTTACTACAGAAACAGCCAGGGCTGGTTAATTGAATATTCTTGCAGGATAATATATAACATACCTGCAAGATGTACCCGTAAAAAAAGGACTTTGGGGTGCAAAACACTACCCCATTTTCCCGACATTTCATTAATCCTTGTATAATAAAGAAAAGATTGAAGCGGAACCTGCTATTTTTTTTACTTCTTAAGACAACATTTTATGAAAGTGGATTTACGAATTTATATCTCGTTGAAAAATAGTTGTAGATTGTGAAGGAAGGGCATTATTTTAAAGAATAAAAAAAATTAAGAAAATTTCAACATATGTTTGATTTTTTAATAAATATAGGTTTATTGACAGCAACACAGAATGTACATAATATATTTAAATATACATCAAGAACACATAAATTGCAGAAAATACATTAAAGACAGAAGCTATCAAAAGGTCTGGGCTCATCTAATAACATCCCCCCGGCCAAGATACACCGCACCAATACAGGGTGAGCCCACCTACGGGGACACCAGATGTTTTTCAGCCCACACCCTTGCACATGTAGATTTATATAAAAAAACCCGCGTGATTTTTTTGGCAACCTAAAATATACATACACATATACCAGCACGCCATATTCTTGTCAGGGTAGGTAGAAAGGGCAGAGTGCCACTTTCCTATCTCGACTCACATCCTTCGCCTCTTCAACGTCCATACACCTTCTTATACAACTACGATTTTTCTGACCTTCTACGTTTCCTTCATTCAAAATAATCATTCACCTAATCCAACCATACTTTCCTTGTTATTCCTCTCACGCGCCCTCCACTCACATTTGCAATATATATCATATTTGTTTCATTAGAAACTCTTTATTAATTCATTCATTCTTCACACCCAAACCATTAGCGTGCTCTTCTTCATCTTACTCAACACACCTGCCTTAAGTTCACATTTATCCCTAATCACTTCATTCCGTATTCCGTCATACATTGTCGCCCCGTGTATTCTTCTCAATGCAGGCATTTCTAAAGCATTTATGCTACCTAATAAATAAATAAATACTTACCACCGGACCATGTCCTCCCCTCATTGTGGCCCCTGAGATTGCTATTCCTGCTTGGGGAAATACCTCCATACAATTTAGTCCATACATTGTGTTTATATAATATGTATTATATTATAAATTGACAATAAATATTACTTTTTTGTACAAATAAATAGTAGAATAGAAACGTTGTTAAATATTGCAATTAATTTTCACCTTTAATTATACAAAAAGGCACTACATAAATATGTAAATAACTTTTATTAAGAAAAAAACAATCATTAAAATTCTAAATTCTCGGAACAAGACAGAATAACAGCTCGTCCGATTCAAGGCCAGAAACTTGACACCGACACAAACACCGGCACCGAGAGTGTTTTTATCACGCATTAGTTTGTGTAATTGTCGTTCGGTTAGTATTTCTTCGTTCCACTTAAGGCTGATTGTTGAGGGAAATGAAGAAGAGCATTATGAGATGGTTTGGGCACGTGGAACGAATGAACGAAGAAATATCAATAAAACAAATGTACGAATACAGTATGGTGCGAATTAAAGGAATCACTCACAATGCAGTTGTTAAAATATTTTCTTTTATAAGATCAGTAATATGTAAAAATTAAACAATATAACAATGTTAAGTTTGCAATTTCTGATCAAAAAAAATCTTCTACATTTTCCTATTTACTACACTTCAACTTAACATTAACTCCGCCTCCGAATTAGATGAATGCCCTTTATCGAATAACGGAGCCGGTCCCAAGCCCGGATAAAAGAGGAGGGACTCCTTTCCTAATGTCCTACCCCTCTCTGTAAATTTACCCCCCACCTTTAACCCTTTCCGGTCCTATGTCGAATGTCATTCGACATCGATTTTATTCCAGTGAGTCCTATGTCATTCGACATTTTTTTTTTTTAACCTGGCTAGTTTATTGCCATGTAGAAATCTCTTCCAAAAATTTTCTTGTGAACATAAATATAGTTTTATTAAAAACAACCTTGTGAACATAAATATAGTTTTATTAAAAACAACCTGGATGTATTGTTTTACCCTGTAATTCTGTAAATCTTTTGTGGACCTGATGGAACATTTTTTTTTTTTTTGTGGACCGGAAAGGGTTAATTGAGGATCGGGCTGTTCTCTCACAGAAGATCACACGATCGACGTGGGAGAACGGTTCAAGACTGACGTTGGAGTGGCGAGGGGATCCTCGACTGCGAGGCTCGGGAACGACGACGACACTTCAACTGACCCAGCCTCCCTTTTTCCTTTATGATATTGATTACTGCTACCCGACTCACACAACATTATCTTACAATATATCGCTGTAACATTGAAGTGTGTTTATTTAATTTGATGTAACGATCTTTTCTCGTTTCTTCGGAGTGATATCCATGATACAAAAATAATAAATATTATTTAAGTATTATTTAACGACAAAGTATCAAAAAAATCTCAAAACACTGAATTAGAAGGTAAACACTGAATTAGAAGATAAACACTGAATTAGAAGGTAAACACTGAATTAGAAGTTATGTTTGTTGGCGTAAAATAACTGCCGAAATCAACATAATAGTGTTGCAATATGTGAAAAATTAAATAAATATTTGTGATTTTATTATTTCGCACAATACTGGGCAGTACACATGTGAGTGAAAGGTGTGACATAGGACAAGCAAGAAAAGTATGATTGGATCAAGTTTACACGTACATTTTGAAAGAAGGAAATGTGAAACGTTAGATAAATCGTAGGAATTGTATGAGAGGATGCATGAATTCAGAAAACGCGAAAGATGTGTGTCAAAATATTGTAGTAAATCTGGAGTTCTCTTATCTCGGCCTACCCCGACATGGATGAATTGAACATAGAGGTAGCATTGATTACCCCCCACGCTCTCTAGAGGATTCATCATTCACCCCTATATTTTTTAAGGAGACTCATAAAAAATAAAGTTTATAGCACAAAACCAACAACAGTTAGGTCTCGGCCACACAGGTAGGAGCCTCGGTTGGTGCTTAGAGCTACGCTGCGAGCTAGGTCACATATCGTAGCGAACCAACGCACCGCATACTATCGCAATGGCCACACTGCACGCTTCGCTCCACGCTACGTGACGATTAGTCACCTAGTGAGTCTCCTAGCGAACAGACGTGTTGGTTAATTTTATTGTGTCACCAAGTGATTTTACAAGATGGCGAAAGTTTTAACAGCAGCTGTGTATAAAAGGGAGCCTTTGTGGAACCCATCGAGCAAATTATACAAAAATGTACCTGTAATAAAATCACTTTGGAATGAAGTTGCACAGGAAGTAAATAAAGATAAGGTAAGTTGTAATGAAATTAGTTAGTTTTGAAATCACCTAGTCTATTAGTAATGAAATTAGTTAGTTTTGAAGTCACCTAGTCTATTAGTAATGAAATTAGTTAGTTTTGAAGTCACCTAGTCTATTAGTCACGTAGCATCTAGCAAGCACTTTGGTGTGGCCTTAGCCTTAATGGATTCACACCTGTCATTGAAGGATAATGCGCCCAAATACCAAAATAAATTCTTCGTGATGTTTTCGATTCCGTCGTCGTCGTCGCTGAACCTCGTAGTCGAGGATCCCTTCGCCACTCCAACGTCAATCTTGAGCTGCTCTCAACCCGTGTGATATTCTGTGAGAAAACATCCCGATCCTAGATGCGCACTCCCTCCCGCTTTGAGATTCCACGTTATCAGCAGTGCATGAACCAGAACTGACATCAATTTAAGCACTTGCGATAACTGAAAATGTTGTACAGTACCCGGCGGTAAGTAATACACATCGGGCTTAAGAAAGAGACTGTCGGCCATAATCGGCTAACTTCGGTTTTGTAGAGCGTCGTCTCTGTCGCACGATGCGCTAACAGTCTCGCGGCGGAACACGTTTATGAATGACAGAGACGACGCTCTACAAAGCCGAAGTTAGCCGATGATGGCCGACAGTCTCTTTCTTAAGCCCGATGTGTATTACTTACCGCCGGGTACTGTACGTCTATCTTCTTTAATTTGTAGTTTTAATCTTAGATATACCTTAATAAACATTGAATAATACCGAGTGTGTATGATACATACATTTTGGGACACTCTGTGTATCAAGGACAAGTAAAATCAAGTAAGAACTAAGGTTTGTGGGATCTAGTCTACTCTAGTCTAGTCTAGTCTAGTCTAGTCTAGTCTAGTCTAGTCTAGTCTTAATCTGTGGCTGAAATGTGAAAAATATTGTTATTAAAATAACTGATGAGTAAACATTCTGTACTTTATAAGTAAAAAGTAGTACTTTGGAACTTGTGATAATATTTATTCCAAATGTCAGTTAGTCACTATTCGGTTCATAGTGCTGGTGGTGGTGCGCCGTCACGTGAGACGTTATACCAAATGAATGATTCACTCGTGTTACTGTCACTTTCCAATTAAAAATGTATGAGCAAGCTGAGAAAATGAATCACTCCTGTGTGCGATGTCACATTTCACACTACACCGATCAATATCACAAAAAATGTATTTATTAAAAATGTTGTCGACACTGAATACACCTAAAGCTGTTTAAGCCAGATTCCCACTTACTTCAATCATACTGCGTACTTATCCCAATCGTACTGCGTACTTACCCCAAATCATACTGCGTATTTATCCCCAATCATACTGCGTACTTATCCCAATCACACTGCGTACTTATCCCAAATTATACTGCGCACTTATCCCAATTATACTGCGTACTTATCTCAATCATACTGCGTACTTACCCCAAATCATACTGCGCACTTATCCCAATCATACTGCGTACTTACCCCAAATCATACTGCGTACTTACCCCAATCATACTGCGTACTTATCCCAATCATACTGCGTACTTACCCCAAATCATACTGCGTACTTACCCCAATCATACTGCGTACTTATCCCAATCATACTGCGTACTTACCCCAAATCATACTGCGTACTTACCCCAATCATACTGCGTACTTATCCCAATCATGCTGCGTACTTACCCCAGTCATACTGCGTACTTATCCCAATCATACTGCGTACTTACCCCAAATCATACTGCGTACTTACCCCAATCATACTGCGTACTTATCCCAATCATGCTGCGTACTTACCCCAGTCATACTGCGTACTTATCCCAATCATACTGCGTACTTACCCCAAATCATACTGCGTACTCACCCCAATCATACTTATCCCAATCATACTGCGTACTTACCCCAAACATACTGCGTACTTACCCCAATCGTACTGCGTACTTATCCCAATCACACTACGTACTTATCCCAATCATACTGCGCACTTACCCCAATCATACTGTGTACTTGCCACAATAATACTGCGTACTTACCCCAATCATACTGCGTATTTACCCACAACTATACTGCGTACTTATCCCAATCATACTGCGTACTAACCCCAATCATACGTATACTTATATGAATGTAATAATGGTCGAAAAGTCATCCTACAGGCAGGCGACCTTTAAATTTGATATGACACACTTTAAAAAAAATGTCATCCCTGTCATACACGAGTATGTTGACTATCGCTATCACTATCGATGAGGGTTGCCAGGTGTCGGACATTTTATTTTTATAGTAATCATTTATTTTCTTTTACATGACAATGAAAGATACAATAATAACAAAGCAACAATTTCAAGACATACATTTCAATAATGATATGATAAATAACATATTCCCCTTTCCCCATCATACTGAATCGTTATGCTCAGATACCGTAGACAAGCTGGCCGAATAACTAGGAATTCCTGTTTATGTCTACCAGCTTATCACATTATGGCAATTAAATACTTTCATCACTGAAAAAAACAATTCTAGAAATAAACCAGATTCACACTTTTTTGTTCAATAAACAAAAGAAAAATATAGTAAAACCACATCATAAACAAAAGTAACCACATACAATATTAGTGTATGATGCATAAACATCATTAATTAATGTATTTATTTATTTAACACATTTATTGCAAATATAATCTGCCGGACTTATTGCTAGGCGGCAATCTCTTACAGCCAACCAGACAAAAGTAAATGAAGCAAGTTACGTGGTCGCATAAATCATTCAAATGACTATCCATCCCCACGAAATCCATAAACACATACGTGAGCACATTCCTCTTCATATAAAGTGAGATATCATCAATCAAAAGGAAAGGAAGGGATGGTGGAGAGGAAAGGAAAAGAAAAATCAGGAATGAAACACGTTTATTATACTGACTAGAAATTAAGAGTTTTTTCAGTCGCTTCTTAAAGCGTGCCAAGGACGGAGCGAGTCTTATATTGGTTTGTAACTGATTCCAGAGTCTCACTGCATGGACAGTAAACAACGACGTAAAAAAGAAGAGCGGTGAACGGGAAAGGCCAATAGACAATCTCTGTTTGAGCGTAGCGCTAATCCATGACTGGGAAGACGCTGACAATTTTCGGCGAGATAAGAGGGGTGGCGGGACACTTAAGGATATTATACAAAAGAGGCAGTATGTGAATTTGGCGTCTATTTCTAACATTCAACCAGTTTAGTTAATTCTGTATTTAAACGTAACCCCACTTACGCAATAAGATCCCCCCACTTGACCACTACCGTATTTCCAAATGTGCAATAATACTCCATCAGACCCAGCAATGCCCTGAGAAGGGAGATATTGCTTCAGTAACACATCGATCAATAAGTCCTGGGACTAACCAACAGATGGCGCCTCTAATAACAAATCCATACCATTATCAGTTAATTAGCTTTCATCAGGACAATGCACCGTGTCACAAGTCGATGGTAACGATGATCAAATTGCATGAGTTGAACTTCGAATTGCTTCCGCACCCACCGTATTCTTCAGATTTGGCCCCCAGCGACTATTGCATGTTCGCAGACCTCAAAAAGATGCTCCAGGGAAAGAGATTTGACTCCAATGAAGAAGTGATTGCCGAAACTAACGCCTATTTTGAAACCAAAGATAAATCGTTCTACACGGCTGGCATAGAAAAGTTAGGAAAGCGTTGGAATGAATGTATCGCTCTTGAAGGAGACTATGTTGATGAATAAAGAAGAATTTTGGCAAACAAATGTTGTTTTAGTATTCGTAGTTAGTCCCGGGACTTATTGATCGATGTGTTATGTGTCTGTTTGACAAGAGCGTGTACGGCGAAACCCGAAAAACTATTTGGGATAAGGCATTAAAAAAAATCCACACATACTACATTATATAAACCGTGATGCTTTATTATCTATAAGTTGTCCAGTCGCCTCCACTAGTAATAATCGCCCGGCATCTCCGAGCAGCGGCGGCTGGTCTGGAGGTGCGTTAGTGCGCTGAACCAGAGAAATAATTCGCAATAATTAAATGATATATTCGCAAACATGACTTCCAAAAATGTTAAATATTTGTATAGATTAAATATTTATAAGAATACTGACAAATTGTACGAGGATTTTTATTTAAGTGAAAATTAAAAAAAAAAAAAAATTAAAAAATATTCCTTTATAATTGACCGGCCAAATTTGCCAATACTACCGGAGCGATCTCCAATACGCACCGGACGGAAGCGCTAATTCATATAGGGCAGACAGAGACATACAGTAAACCGTGAGACAGCGATATTTCATATTCACTCAGCGTCTCGAGGTGCGTTGGTGCTCAGCGCACCAACGCACCTCGAGACCGGCCGCCGCTGTCTTCGAGGCATACTTTCTACTAATTTTATAGCATAATCTAGGTGCAAATACTTCCATATAAGTCCATTCTGTATAATGTACAGTAAATGACGTCCACTCCCCTGGCAATTTGAAGTGTATGGTATAACCACGTGGTGACACATTGGACTTCCGTGTAGAAGGTCGCCGGTTCGAACCCCGCGCTGTGCTACTCCCTTCGAATGACAGACATGTTTCCACCTAATATTCGGGGGTATAAGGATACCTATGACTTTTGCCATATCTATTCTTTCAAAAAAAGAAAAGAAAAAAAACATGTCATTGTGCTTCGACTGTCTGACTTCGCGGTGTGCCATCGGATCCAGTACAGCGGTGTGGGTGGTTAGTTTGCTGGTGTGCAACGGCTCCCTCACTTAAATAAGAGAAAATAAGAAAGAAAAAAACTCCAAGACACATCTTCGAATTCCAACAGAATTGACGTTGGAATGTCGAGGGGATCTTCGACGACGAGGTCCAGCAACGACAAATGCGTTTACACCCTAGGAGCTAGATAAATATTTATTTATTTATTTATTTTATTTTATTTTATTAGGAAAACATACAGTGTTTATGTCGGTATTATTACTGATATCTATGGGTTTCGAAACACCATTTAACAGTTTTCGCATATGGTTTCAATATGTACACTTAATTATGTTAGGAGATTGGTAAGAAGGTAGTGGGTAGGCTTTAAGTAATGTTGAAAATTGTTAACTAGGAGACAGTCAGGGATGAGACAGTCTGAGATCCACACCAAACCAGTTCCCGTATATGCGCAATCTAATCGAGTTCGTAGAAGAGTTAAATAAATCGAATTCCGGGAAGTCTTCCAGGTTGTTTACGAAGTTAGATGCTCTTACAAAGAATCAATTTTGTCTGTATTTGATGCCTTTAAGGCCCGTTCTCACGGATCAAGTTTAATTGGCCGATTATAGTTGACCAACAAAAGTTGAATGAAATCTGTAGTGAGGATCTTTGTTTCAATAGAGTTGATCAATTAAAAAGTTGGTCAACTCTATTGAAACAAAGGTCTCACTACAGATTTCATTCAACTGTTGTTGATCAACTACAATCGGTCAATTAAACTTGATCCGTGAGAACGGGCCTTTAGCTAAAAGAAGTGTTCATTCTATAAACACATAATATTACATATTTCCTCTATTGTTCTAGTATTGTCTCTAGTTCCATAATGTAACCAATCCTCCTGCGAGCTCTATGGTAGTCTTCATGAATCACAAGAATATTTTTTAATAATGTTTTGTTTTATGGACTAAACGCTAAAATCTTTGAAAAGTTGCTCACGGACAATTCCACACATCGTCCTGTTTGTCCCGTGGTAGCGGGCATAGCCGGCTAAGCTTTCAAGTCCTGACAGGACCGGACCGGTTGGTCATTCAATCAAGTCATAAAAGTGTCAGTGCGTCGAGAGTACCACCACATTTACGACCTTTTTTTAAGTTATTATTTCTATCCTATAAATTGATTTAAAAAAAAAATCAAATGACAACTTTATTTAGCGCCGTTTAGAGAGTAAATTAACCCTTCCTTCCCTGTGATGTGTAACTAGTACACATTGCTTCTAAACACTTTAATATCTCTATAAATATAATATCATAAATACTGGGTTCAGATTTTAGGTATTGCTCCGTAATACATTTACGCATTAAATGAAAAAATAATATTAATAATAATTAGCACTTATCGGCCACATCAGAGATATTTTGTGAAAATCGGGAATAAATTCACCAATACAATCAAACGTGTGCCAGTGTGTGACGTAGGTATATTCATTCTAAAAAAACCGCTATGGGTGAGGAAATGACGCTATTCACGTCTCACTCTACTTCGGTATATGGGAACGCAAAAAATAGAATCTCAATTCGCTCGCTTCTCTCTTTTTAGTAGCCAGCCGGCTTTCGTTCGAGGTGGTTGCTCAGTCCGTTTTGTGAACGTCGTCCGATGTTTTTTTTTCATGTTTTCAGCAATTAAATTTCAATTATTATCACTTTTGATTTCAAATTTTATTAATTTAAGCGATTGGCTATGAATATTCTTATTTTTCCGGTTTGAAATCACTCATTTTTACATGTGTATTGATGTGTATTGAATACACATTTTTTTAGCACAGGAAGGAACGGTTAAACAAATCACGTCTGACAGATAGAGCAGTGCCTGAACAAATTATGTATAATATTATATTATACTTGTTTTGTTATAGTTCGACCTTATAGGATTATTATAACCAGAAAGAGATTTATGAAGCCTAAAGGGAAAACGAGACTGAAACTTCTTTGTTTAAAAAAAAGTAGGTTCCAACGAGAGTCGAATCCTTCAACCTCCGGGCTGGAAGACAGGAATTAGAGTTAGCTCTGGACTATTGAAACAAGAGCTGACAATCAAATATTAATATTCATCTGATAAGGTTGCAATGTACGGCTGCGAGACATGGTGCCTATCCGAAAGAGATAGACGAAGACTAGAGGCTTTTGAGATGTGGTCCTATAGAAGACTATTAGGAATTTCCTGGAGAGACCGCATCACAAATGAAGAGGTTCTCCAACGAATCGAAGGAGGAAGGCACCTGCTCAGGATCCTGTCCGAAAGGCGTGCAAGATGGATCGGTCATATAATACGACAAGAGGGCCTCTTGCATGCCATAATGGAGGGTATGACCGAGGGGACAAACTCTAGAGGACGCCCACGCCGAGAGTACCTGGAGGACCTGTTGGTGGACGTGCGCTGCTCAACATATACAGACTTAAAAAGAGCCGCACAGGACAGGGGGGAATGGAGGAGAAGAGTTCAAATTGCTGCAAACCAGTCTTAGGACTGCAACCACGGAAGGAAGGTTGCAACACTCATCACTTCCAGCAGTCGATTATACTCCAGCCCAGTTCTTGTGATCTACGTGTCCAGTTGAAGGTTTCTTGAATGTGGCCTTTTTATGTTACAACTAACTCTTAATGTGACTTTCCAACATGAAAAGGTTCCCCACCCCACCTGGACTTATCTCTGAATACATATTTATTTGCTTCACTGCACCAATCTGACTTCTAAGTATTTCCCAATATCATCAATATCTCGACCATAAAATATCTGGTTTTCTACTCTGCAACAACTGGATGCTTAATCTTGATTCAAATACTCCACTTACTGTGATATCTGCCTGTCGTGACTCCATTTCCCTTCCTCGATCCACACTTCACCTCATCATGCTGTCGATTTCAAGATTACATTCTTAAAGTCCACATTTGTGGACTTTAAGAATGCAATCTTGAAGACAAACTTTTTTAACATTTCCACTGTTTTTTGTCTGTAGAAGGTGTAGGCTATCATTGTACTCATTTTGAACATTTGATGTAAAAAAAATAAAAAATGTAAAAAAATCACGATCGTGTTTTGATTAGCTATCTTTGTCAACGTCAACCAGTCGCTGCTACCTGATAACTATGATAAGTAGCGCAGTTACATTAGAACACCTATTTTCACCCTTTAAAGTAGTCTTTGACTTAAAGAAAAAATATCGATTTTTGGAACTTGTAACATTTGAGTAAATTTTTCAACATGATACTCCAGTATCTAGCCAAAAGAAATTAGAAGGATTAATTCTCCATGAACGTGAGTAGTTTTTAAGATAATTTGTAGAAGAAAAAGAGATGTGGTTTTTTTATCTAGAGCTCATAAAAGTTAGTAGAAAAATGAGACTTGCAAAATGTTTTAAGATGATCTTTTTTTCTTTCCAAATTTAGAGGGTTGCGACGGAAAGTGGTATTGTTGTAAATAAAGCCCATTATTAAACTACTTCTAGAAAAAAAATCACGATCATAGAGCTAATAGTTTAGTTACACTTACGAAGTTTAGTCTAAAATCGGGTTTTTATTCAAATTTCACAAAAATTCAAATTACTTGAGAACCACTGAATATCGCGGAACATACAGGAATTAAATCGATAGGTATTGAGGTCTCCCATCACCTTGCTTCCATTGATCGTCACCTCATGTTACACCCTGTATATATTTATCTTGCAAAATTTTTTGGTCTGTCATTGATATTGAATTTAAACCCCAAGTTAGAGCTTCCTTGAGGTGAGTCTGCTCTCTTAACGACGTTATAAAAAATGTTGTTTTTATTCCCATTTAATATTCCCCCCCCCCCTCCCCCCCCTTGAGATATTCTGGATATCTTCATCTATTCTGTCAATTGAGAATGTAGGAACATATAATTATAGTATAAATAGGCCAAAGCCTGTACGACGGTTGTCGTCAAAGAAAGAATACGTTAATTGAATTTTGAATACAAGAGAGCGAGAGAGGAATACTTGGATTCTCTCCGAAAGTAATTCGAAATTTGAATCTCGGTGGGCCCGTGATACTGAACGAATTTTAAATACCTAGCTAATAATTTTTAAACCGGTGTAAAAGGGGACGATATATAAATGATATACTAGGTAAGTCCAGAAAGTAAGTGTACTGAATTTTTGTAGGTTACAATTTTTTTTATTTAAACAAAAAAATTACGTGGTTACCGTAGTACATATGTAAGCTATTTTTCGACATAGTCGCCATTCCTCTCAATGCAGGTGGTGAAGCGGGGTATCAACTTTTTGATGCCTTCCTCGGAGTAGTTTCCCGCCAACCCCTCCGTCCACTTCTCCACCTCCTCCTTTACCTCCTCGTCGGTTGAAAACCTTTTTCCACCCATGTGCAGCTTCAGGGAGGTAAATAAATAGTAATCTGAAGGTGCTAGGTCAGGGGAATGCGCGGGATGGTTCAGGACATCCCATTTAAACGAGGCGAGCAGTTCCTTCGTGGCGTTGGCCGTGTGTGGTCTGGCATTGTCGTGCAACAGGCAGACTCCCTTTGTCAGCATGCCTCTCCTCTTGTTCTGAATCGCCCTCCGCAATTTTTTTAGGGTCTCACAGTATCTTGCAGAGTTGATGGTCTCCCCTTGAGGCATATATTCAATTAAAATTATGCCTTGACAGTCCCAAAACAATTTCGTCAATTTCGTCAGTCACAATTGAAGGTCTTCCGCTCCTCTGATCATCATGCACAGACGTACGACCGTTTTTAAACTCGCGACACCACTTGTACACACTCGTACGATTCATAGCTTTATCACCATATGCAGTTTTCACCTCATTATAAACCTCAACCGGAGGTTTTCCCTTCCAAACGAAATAACGGATGACGCCGCGTATTTCGCACTTGGCTGGAGATTGGATTTACATTTTTCACGAAACGTGTTGTCGCGTCGACACTTCTCAACGTACTGACCTCGAACCGGTCTCGTTGCGGAGAGGAAGGGTCAGGCTACACGGAAGTGTAGCCAACATGTTGAAAATAAAATCCATCCGGTCGTGAGAGCCTCAGTACACTTACTTTCTGGATACGCCTCGTATATAAACAAATTCTATATTAATGAATACATATTATCATAAATGTAGAATTTGTTTTACTTCCGTGAATATTTCACGGGTTGCAACTAGTATATAATATTAGAATTAAAAAAAATGAAAGCGGCATTCTCACGCTTCATTTGTTTCTAAGAAAAACTATTATATCGCCTGTTGAGAATCATAGTGGCGAAACTCCAAAAAATACATTTTCGAGTTAAGTCTTCCAAATGACACTAAAATGACTCATTTTTTACGTGCGTAAGTGGCGAACGTTTATTTCAACTCCTTGACGCTTCAAGGAGTTGAAATACACTTTCGCCACTTACGCACGTAAAAAAGGAGTCATTTTAGTGTCATTTGGAAGTCTTAACTCGAAAATGTATTTTTTTGTAGTTTCGCCACTATGATTCTCTACAGACGATATTACTATCTCCTGGACTATTTAGTACTTTGGTTATCTCGTACAGCTGACCAGCGCAGCGTTATATTTCTAATCTTATACTATAGTTCGCCTGGGGCCTGTCGATAACAAAGTTAACCCTCGAGTTCATTTTATTGATAAAAATACAAGATGTATGGTATGGTATGGTATGCCCGTCATATATCACGATTATACTTCCATTGCGGTGGAATTCCAGATAGATGACAGACTCTAGACTAGGGGTGTCCAACAGAAATTATTTGGCGGGCCAAATAAAACATCGCAAGTCTTTGTTGATGGGCCACACATATAAATATTTTATAACTTAATACGAGTTTTTTTTGTACCATTTGAGTAAATTTTTCAACATGATACTCCAAACGAAATTAGACGGGTTAATTCTCCATGAACGTGAATAGTTTTTAAGATAATTTGTATTGTAGAAGAAAAAGAGGTGTGATTTTTTTTATCTAGAGCTCATGAAAGTTAGTGGAAAAATGACACATGCAAAAAAATTTAAGATGATCTTTTTTGCATAAAATAAACAAACAATTTACAATCGAAATATTTTATTACTTTGTAAAATAAATGAAACATTTGTTTTTTATTATTTGATCATTTTTAAATACCGACTGGTCATTTGGACGTCGCGCATCGCAGTTGATAGGGCAAGTTTTCATAAGTCAATTTATTTCGACACCGATTCGCAGCGATATGTGGTGACAAATACAGTTATACTGCACATTGCAAGTTGCCTTAATACAGTTATAATGCACATCGCAAGTTGCCTTAATTTTGGATATTTATCTTCAAGGATATATTTCCGATAAAATTCGTGTATTTTATTCCCTTCGAATATGGATTTCATATCAATGCTTGTTGAAAAATATTAAAATCAACGCACGCGGAATTTCTTTTTTATTTTATAAATAATAATTTTATCAATATCTGCCGTCACCTCTTATCTAGCCGAAAATTTTCAGCGTCTTTCCAATCACGGATTAGCGCTACGCTCAAACAAAGATTGTCTATTAGCCTTTCCAGTTCAGCGCTCCTCTTTCTTTACGTCGTCCTTTACTGTCCATGCAGTGAGACTTTATAATCAGTTACAAACCAATATAAGACTCGCTCCGTCCTTGGCACGCTTTAAGAAGCGACTGAAAAAAACTCTTAATTTCTAGTCAGTAAAATAAAGTGTTTCATTCCTGATTTTTCTTTTCCTTTCCTCTCCACCATCCCTTCCTTTCTTTTTGATTGATGATATCTCACTTTATATGAAAAAGAATGTTCGGGTGATTGTCCGTCTTTGTGGGGTTCGTGGTCATGTGCTCGCGTATATGTTTATGGATTTCGTGGGGATGGATAGTCATTTGAATGATTTATGCGACCACGTAACTTGCTTCATTTACTTTTGTCCGGTCGGTCGGAAGAGAGAAAGAGGGCTGGCAATAAGCCCGCCAGATTGTATTTGCAATAAAAGTGTTAAATAAATAAATAACAAAATGCAAAATGTATAGAAAGTTGGAAACCTCGAAATGGTCACACAAAATCTTAAATTGGGCCACATGTGGCACGCGGGTCACGATTTGGATATCTCTGCTCTAGGCCAATGGCTCATGCTTTCTTCAGTTGCCGGCAGGCACCCTTTCAATTCTTAAAACGAGTTCACTCGATCCCGGTGAAAAATTCAATTTCGTAACGATATCTCGTCGTCGTCGTTGCTGAGGATCCCAGGCGGAGCTTCTCATACCCCTACCCACCCCTAGGGTGCGTGCACCCCTAGCTATAAACCACCGCTCTAAACAATCTGTTTGAGATATTTGCTCATATGGCTAGACATAATAGTACCATCTACAATATATTGGCTCGAGTGTTGCGAACGAATTGATTTTAAACTTTGCCTGTTTGTATTCATGTCCCTTAACCTTTCCCATCCTGTGCTAAAAAAAATCCGCGCGTTGCGGTGTTGTGTATTCAATACACATCAATACAAATGTAAAAATGAGCGATTTAAAATCGAAAAAATAAGAATATTCATAGCCAATCGCTTAAATTATTTAAATTTGAAGTCAAAAGTGATAATAATCGAAATTTAATTGTTGAAAACATGAAAAAAAAACGTCGGACGATGTTCACAAAACGGGGGAAGAGACCACCTCAAATGGATGCCCGCGAGCTACTGAAGCGAGAGAAGCGAGCGAACTGAGATTCTATTTCTTGCGTTCCCATATACCGAAGTAGAGTGAGAGTGAGACGTGAATAGCGTCGCTTCCTCACACATAGCGGTTTTTAGAATGAATATACCTACGTCACACACTCGCACACGTTTGATTGTATTGATGAATTTATTCCCGATTTTCATAAAATATCTCTGATGTGGCCGATAAGTGTTAATTATTATTAATATTATTTTTTCATTCAATGCGTAAATGTATTACGGAGGAATACCTAAAATCTGAACCCACTATATATTATATTTATAGAGATATTAAAGTTTTTAAAAGCAATGTGTACTCGTTACACATCACAGGGAAGGAAGGATTAATGGAATGTCTCCGTTGTATCTTTCCAGTCTGCGTCTAAGAGATGTCCCTTCGGAGAGAAGTATAACTTTGAGGTCGATTTGTTCTTCATCTAATAAATTGATAGTAGCGATTCGATGCAATATGGTTGTGTATTATGACTGAAGTTATGGCGTTACTTGTCCTATGGCATGAAATGGTCTATTGCTTAGTGTTACAAATTTAGATAGCACTTGAAGAACAATCGTTTTTGGGAAGTGTTATCAATATTTATGATCATATATGAACACTACACTACACCTAAAGCCGAATATGTTACTATCATATATCGGAAGATCTACAAAGGTTTTGTAGCGATGTTCGTTACCATGTAGCGTGTGTCCTATTAGGACGTGCTGATGATGTTGATGTTGACATCGCTATATCTGTTTTAGTCGAATTCTGCGTTCCTTTCCGTTCGGGGTCATCAATGTAGCGAGTTGCTTATCTTGATACGTCGTGATGATTTTGATATGTATTTAAATTAAATATAAAACTCAGGAATGCGGACGAAAGCGAAAGTGAATAGCGGGTAAATAATAAGTCTTGACAGTTGGATGAATAATAATGTTTATTTCTCTACAAGTAGGTATTTTTATAGTAGTGAGTGAATGTGCTCGCGATACATATTCTGTCTCACTCTTGCGCGTGCACTGATTGACGGGTAGATATTTATTTGTATTCGGAACGGGCCGCGTCAATGCGTTCGCCGTATATCCCCATCTCACTCCTGCGCGTGCTATCACGTCGGAAGCGATGTGTTCTCTTTCTACCTTGGTATGCAGTGTAAATAGTGTTCGCGTGTGAATAATGTTGACGTTTCTAGTATGTGACAATTGTAAATAATTCAGAGTCGATTCATCGGTCGTTGACCCTGTATGTTTACAATTTTAACAATAAATTATGTTTGACAATTCAATTTTATTTAGGGGACGTAGGTACGCTACAGTTCCTTTGTAGTACGTCTCTTCCCAAGGTAAGTTTTCTGCGGTTCTCTTATAAAATGTGTTTTTCTAAACATATACAGATGAGGTGAAGTACCTAATTCAATAGCTGCAGCCACTACTTTCCTATCTTTACACTCAACTTATGCATATATTATTCGAGTCCCAAGCTAGATCATCCTTGAGGAAAGTACGAGTAATGCATTCGGACTTGTATCATTTAAGCATAAAAATGTGGTTTCAGAATAACATAGAAATCTTTCCATGACCACGTGGACTTTATTAACAGATAATTACCCTATTCCCTGACCTCGTGTGGTCACTGGAAATGTTATCAGATATTTTTTAGTCATTTTAATTCTTAACATAATGATTCATTCCAGCTTCGATGAGATTATTTGCTGTTGACGGAATTCCAGTTGTATACAGTGTAACCCGGTCGCGTTTATTGTCTATTCTTTTAATTTGAAAGAAAAAAAAAGTTTTTTTTTTGCATATTCTTAAAGTTTAGACCTTAAAGAATATGTCCTAAAAAGGAAACTTTAAAATTCTCAATATTCACGAAATTATAGCTATAAATGAGGCAGCAATTACGCCGCACAGGAATGACTCGTACAATAATCTCAAAGCTTTAAACGCGTTTTTCACGAAACTACTTTTTTCGACCTGGTCGACATAAAATCTCAAGTTCTATCCAAATTTGATATTAAACTTTGATAAATATTTTTATATCGTCCCTGCCTTGTACTATTTTTAAAAAAATTGAAAAATAGGAAAAAGAAATTGAAATTCTTTTCAAACAGCCAACATTTTTATGATTTTTTTTTCTCTTTGGTACCAACTATAACGACATTATTTCTTATCAAGAAACAGTGTATGATTTTTGTTTCGAATTTACAAAAGGGTTCCAATCATGTCGACCAGTTCACCCCCCTCCCTTTTTCTACAAGATATAACAGCTGATAACATCTTTTTACACATTCTCAAATCATCAATAAATAAACTGTAAGAACGTATAGGAAAAATATTTTTACTTTTTTTTTTTTAGTCTGAAAAAAAAACGCCCGAATTTCACGCCTCTAGAGCAGTGCTCCGCAACCTTTTCTCCCCTACGACACACCAAAATTCTTCCTAGAATTCCGCGGCACACCAAAAGCTAAAATATATAGGTATTAAATTGATATGTACACAAATTTTACAATACATTTTTGTTTTTTATTTGAAAAGTATACATACATACAACTATAACATATTTATTTTTACGCAATCTTAATAATTATTATAAAATAATAATTAATTAATGTGATACCTGCGCTTGTTTCAATGAGCAAAAAAGTTTAATATTCGGCTCGATTTTTGACAGCGCAACCCGAAGTTCTTGGTCAAGACCTTTTAAGCATGACCGTTTATCATTTTTAATCAATACAAGAGTTGAAAAACTTTGCTCACATAAATATGTCGTCGAAAATGGGAGTAGTGTTAAGATTGCTTTGTCGGAAATGCGAGGATATTCTTTTTTAATAAGGGTCATTTTTCTTTGTCTATGACTAATTTGGTGCGGCCATGGTGTGTACAAAGTACACTACGCAGTTTTCAACAGTTGGCATCAGGCGCTGGGGGACCATTGAAAAATTATTTAGTTATAATAATTATTCTATACTACATTTTGAAAAATAGACATTATTATGAAAAATGATTTGTCATTGTGTATTAAATACATAATGAAAAATTGTAAAATGTCAAATACATTGAATTTGACCGCGGCACACCTGTATCCGGCTCACGGCACACCAGTGTGCCACGGCACACCGGTTGCGGAGCACTGCTCTAGAGTGGAATGCCCCCTTAAGTGCATCAATAGAATAACTTCCTCCGCCTAATTTATTTTCCTACATAATTATTATTTGCAAAAATCTAGTTCAGACCAAAAAAATATCAAAAGTATGATTGCAGATACCAAAAGACTGACAGATTGTATAATTGTTATATATAACATTATTGAGATTCTGGCTTGACTTCCTATATTACAATTTCGTTGTAATACAGGAAGAGAGTTGCACACCCTGAAGAGTTTATTGCCATTTGGCAATCTCTTCTCACCAACCAGAAACATGTTAATGAGATCTTAGGTGAGAACCAGTTCAGAACCCCTTTTAAAAAATGGGTACCTGCAGGTACCCGCAATTCGCAGGCTGAAAGACATGCGTCTTATTAACTAGCCCATGGAGAAATATGAATTCAGTTCCCGTTCGTAGATTTTTATTAAGAAAAGTAATTGTAATTTGTTTTATCAAACACTGTTTATTCCACTTTTTGAAACGGTATAGCCCTAACGGTTTCAAGGTGCACACCTCATCATCAGGGGTGCACAAACAAGACTGAATTCTGTTCGAACTGGTACCGAGATACACGCTTCTAACGGTAAACGTTCGGGTTGGGGAACCGGGGTTTGGGGAGGCATGGGACAACCTCGGCGAGCAGCGGAGAGATTCTTGGGATATATGTGTTTGCCAGATGTTTACCTCGATGCACTGACTTGAAACATTTCTAGGGGTTCTAATATGTCAAATTTATTTCAGTGCATCGAGGTGAACATCTGGAAAACACACATATCCCAAGAATCTCTCCGCTGCTCGCCGAGGTTGTCACATGTCTCCCCCAACCCCCAGTCCCCAACCCGAATGTTGACCGTTAGAAGCGTGTATCTCGGTACCAGTTCGAACAGAATTCAGTCTTGTCTGTGCACCCCTGATGATGAAGTGTGCACCTCGAAACCGATAGGGCTATACCGTTACAAAAAGTGGAATAAACAGTGTTTGATAAAACAAATAACAATGTCTTTAAACCTCCACAATGTTAATGCCTTAACTATAAATAATATAAATATAAGAAAAGTTCCAGTATGATTTTTCCTCTATCCCGTTCATATAGTTTTGGTTGATTGGAGGAGATTGCTACATGGCAAAAAAAATTGTAGTATACAAAGTGTCTTACAATAAGAGATCATGGATATTTATTTGTCCAGAAGCAGGGAAAACAGAAATTCGTTAGTACCAAAGAACTAACAAATGTATATGTGCTTCAATGTTTCAAACACATTTGCATTTCTAGGACAATATTTTTTATAAAACGAACTCCCGTTAAAGTGGCAGTGATTTAACGTGGCTCTCCTCAAGTCATAAAAAGTGCACTAGCTTACCAACTGCTACAATGCCTTGTCTAATGGTGTCTAATCACTTATTCATCGAAACATTTCCTGGTATTATAATTCTATCGACAATTATCTATTTAAATGAGAAACACCTGGGAAATACAAAAAGAAGCGTAAAATGTAGTCAATCTGCTTAATTATTTAGATTCCAATGTTAATCAACTCTAAAGTCTACTAGACACCGTGTTATATTCCTTAAAACTATTATAAAATGTTGTCAATCTGATCAATTATTTAGATTCCAATGTTAATCAACTCTATAGACGCCGTGTTATATTCCTTAAAACTATTATAAAATGTAGTCAATCTGATCAATTATTTACAATCCAATGTTAATCAACTCTCAAGTCTACTAGACACTGTGTTATATTCCTTAAAACTATTATAAAATGTTGTCAATCTGATCAATTATTTAGATTCCAATGTTAATCAACTCTATAGACGCCGTGTTATATTCCTTAAAACTATTATAAAATGTAGTCAATCTGATCAATTATTTACAATCCAATGTTAATCAACTCTCAAGTCTACTAGACACCGTGTTATATTTCTTAAAACTATTATAAAATGTTGTCAATCTGATCAATTATTTACAATCCAATGTTAATCAACTCTCAAGTCTACTAGACGCCGTGTTATATTCCTTAAAACTATTATAAAATGTAGTCAATCTGATCAATTATTTACAATCCAATGTTAATCAACTCTCAAGTCTACTAGACACCGTGTTATATTCCTTAAAACTATTATAAAATGTTGTCAATCTGATCAATTATTTACAATCCAATGTTAATCAACTCTCAAGTCTACTAGACACCGTGTTATATTCCTTAAAACTATTATAAAATGTAGTCAATCTGATCAATTATTTACAATCCAATGTTAATCAACTCTCAAGTCTACTAGACACCGTGTTATATTTCTTAAAACTATTATAAAATGTTGTTAATCTGATCAATTATTTAGATTCCAATGTTAATCAACTCTCAAGTCTACTAGATATCGTGTTGTATTCCTTAAAACTATCATAAACTTTTCATTTCAAGTCAGTCAAGTGAGGTGGCGCAACAAGAACTGCAATTTTACATTTAAATTAAGTTCTGCAATCGTGTACCGCTACATGATTAATTTATGGGTTATGAAGATGACGTGTGTCCATTATAAATATTGTACGTTTGACAGATGAAAGATGGCGGCAAATTTAATATTGCAGTTCTTGTTGCGCCACCCTATATAACGGTTTTCATTCTTGATTTTTTCCCCTCCCCCATCCTTTCTTTTTACTTTGATTGATGATATCTCACTTTTATGTTTACTTTGTATATTATTCATGAATTTTGTCATTCATTTTTTTTTGCAACAATGTGTACTTTTGTCTGATTGGTTGGAAGAGGCCAGTTTATTTATTATAGTATTGATGACAACACTAGTTAATCGCAGATCTGTCTTCTGAGCATAACATGAAACTCTAGACGAGGCCAGTTTATTTATTATAGTATTGATGGCAACACTAGTTAATTGCAGATCTGTCTTCTGAGCATAACATGAATCTCTAGACGAGGCCAGTTTATTTATTATAGTATTGATGGCAACACTAGTTAATTGCAGATCTGTCTTCTGAGCATAACATGAATCTCTAGATGAGGCCAGTTTATTTATTATAGTATTGATGGCAACACTAGTTAATTGCAGATCTGTCTTCTGAGCATAACATGAATCTCTAGACGAGGCCAGTTTATTTATTATAGTATTGATGGCAACACTAGTTAATCGCAGATCTGTCTTCTGAGCATAACATGAATCTCTAGACGAGGCCAGTTTATTTATTATAGTATTGATGACAACACTAGTTAATCGCAGATCTGTCTTCTGAGCATAACATGAATCTCTAGATGAGGCCAGTTTATTTATTATAGTATTGATTTGCATCCGTACATGCCCTATACTATTTAGAGAGTATTTTCTCAGATGTTGCAACTAAGTTAGCAATAAGTTACTAACTCGAACGGGATTGAGTTAGTTAGTAGGTTGGGAAATCTAAAGCCATGATAGTAAAACAGTGTGAAAGGAAAAATAAATGTGATATATGGGGAAACAATGTGATATATGGGAGAACAGTGTGGTATATGGGGGAACAATGTGGTATATGGGGGAACAATGTGGTATATGGAGGAACAATGTGGTATATGGGGGAACAATGTGGTATATGGGGGAAGAATGTGGTATATGGGGGAACAATGTGGTATATGGAGGAACAATGTGGTATATGTGGGAACAATGTGGTATATGGGGGAACAATGTGGTATATGGGGGAACAATGTGATATATGGGGGAACAATGTGATATATGGGGGAACAATGAAAGATTGGAGCAAGTTAAGGAATTCTGCTATTTAGGTAGTATTTTCTTAGATGATGGAAGAGTCACTTAAAGATATTGAACGGTGTGTATCGATTAGAAAACAAAGTCAATGGGGCACTAAAACAAATATACTCAAACTGGACAGTATGAAACTCCGCTAAGATGATTGTCCACAACAGTATTTTAGTAACCACTTGATGAATGGCAGTGAAACGTAGATGTGGGAAAAGACTGAATAGAGCTGAATAAACACTGTAGAAAAGTGTGTACTTTGAAGAATACATGGAGTGACAATGTATGCCAGAATACGGAATGAAGAGATTAAGGATGAATGTGAACATGAGGCCGATATGTCAATTTGATAAATAAGAACGTTCTGAAATGGTTTGAACATGAGTAACGAATGAATGACTAACAAAACAAATATATAGTGTTAATGTGAGTGGAAGGTATGCTAGGAAAGTGTAGTTTTAATTTTAAACCTCTTTAATAATCCCTTATTGGTTGGATGTAAGAGATTGTTACATAGCAATAAATGCATCAGGCTGAAGTACTCGTATATACAAGGAAAGCGTTATATGTTTTTTTTCCTAATTCTATTTATAATATCTGACTTTAACAAATATTTATCTCTAATCTGGTCGTTACTTACTCAATTATAACATACATTGCGATGCCAGATATTCTTTGCAAAGCGTGCATTTCTACCGCTTTTATTCTCCTCCTATCATGTTTCTTTAATGTCCGTGATCTGCGCTTCACTTCCCTATATCAAGATAGGCACTAATACCCCACTGTGAACTATCATGCTTGAAGAGTTCGCACTTTCATTTTTAAAGTTTTCTAAATCTTGTTTTTTTTCACATATCTTGAACCATTTAAAAAAAGATTTTCAAAGTGGCATTAAGCTTGTAAGTTTTTTTTTTTATTATTAGTATAATTCATAACGATAATTTCAACAGTATGCCTGATGAAACACCAAGACTAGAGAAGGTAGAAACATGAACATTTTTAATCAGAAGTTTTCGAAGAGATGAGTTCAACTATAATTGGATATGTCCACAAGTGTGTACTCAACGGTCTTCCAGTGAAGGTATTGCGGAGCTTAATCTTCATCCAACAATACCAGCTGCTGTCTTAATGGTTGACTGACCTGGATAAGTTTTGTAATACAAAATAAAATAAGGGTTCAAAAGTTAAAGACCAAAATGTTTCATAAATTTTTATTTTATTTGTGAGCAATAAATTAATATAAAAAAAAAACAATTTTACTAAAAAAATCAATTGCCAAAATAATTTCACAGTATTTTCCCTCCAAAATGAGGGATATTCGAGTATATGCAAATATAGAAACATTTGTATAGTAAGAAAATAAATAAATAAAAGATATTGTAAAAGTACGATAAAGCTAAAAATGATAAAAGTATGATATCAATAAAGACCCAAAGACACGAAACAACTTTACATAATATTAATAATGGCGGATTCTATGCTAAAAATTAAACGAGAAACCAGACTTTTTATGTACAAGAATCTGCGAATTGGTCAAACCACACTGTGTGGTTGTGAGTGAATTTAGAATATATTTCTCTCTTTTTTTATTTTATTCTTTATCCGAGAGATAAAGAGGAAGGTTGCTATGCGTAGGTTATACCAGTGGTTTTATCTGAGAGATAAAGAGGAAGGTTGCTATGCGTAGGTTATACCAGTGGTTTTATCTGAGAGATAAAGAGGAAGGTTGCTATGCGTAGGTTATACCAGTGGTTTTATCTGAGAGATAAAGAGGAAGGTTGCTATGCGTAGGTTATACCAGTGGTTTTAAGTTTTTTTCATTCCACGGTGCTTTCGGTGTATTTTTTTAAGGCTCTTTTTAAAAACGAACAATTAGTCGGATGGGTGAGCCTGATGTTCATCCGGGGTTTCTCAATTCTTGTAATCAAACTAGACACAACTACCCTTAAGCGATATTTGGTTTTTATTACAGCTATTGCCAAAAACCCAGGTTCGCAGAGGTAAGTCATCACAAACGGAACCAGGATTCGCTGTGGTTAAGCAACTAGCAACGAATATGCATGTTTTACTGATATCCAAAACTTAAGCAGTTATCGGCAAATGATGTTTTTAAATGTACTACGAATGATAAGCTGATTATTATAATTTTTCTAATATTCCACTCCGAGTCAGGTCATGGTCATGGATGTGAACACTTAGTGACAACCTCGGGGTATTTTAAATAAAAACATGTTTCTAAAGAATGCAAAGAATGTAACTAAGCTCCTTATAGACTATGAGTGGCTGTATTGACGTTTTTGTGGAATAAATAGAATTTTGATCGGTCGACGTTACATAGCCAATCAAGTTGATTACATATTAACGTGTTCCCCGCGGGGAGCACAAACGCCTGTGATCTGACGACAATCCAAGTTTCAAATCACAAATACTTAAAAAAAATGACACAAAATCGGAATAAAAATTGAACTAAAATTTAAAATAATCTTTATTCTAGCGACATCTCTGAAAACCTTGTCAAATAATATATTAGTTTATGAGATATTGTTGAATAAACCGAGTGCCGAATTTTTTTGGTTTCTCAATATTTCCAGCATTAACGACCTGTCGCGCGGATCGAGTCCTGCGATGAGCTCTCTTACGTAAATAAACATTACTAAGTCTCTCTTACGTAAATAAACATTACTAGTGCTATATGCATTTGATTGGGTGAGTGTCATGAAGCATTGATTTGATCGAAGCATTCCTTTGTTTATTTTACGTAATGTTAAGTTTATCTCCTTTATTTAATGAGTCTCCTTAAGAGTAATGACTATTATTTATTATCAGAAAATTACTTAAGTGTCATGTTTACTTGGTGTTATAATCAAATATCAGTGGTTCTAAACAAAATATGTGTTTAAACTTAGAAATTAAAAAACGCTGAAATTGTGCCGCGCACAGGATTCGTGGAATTTTATTTTTAACGCGGTGAACAGGTTAAAAAGTATGAAATGAATAGTTGACGGATGAATATGGTGGATTCGGGAAATAGTACGATTGTGTCTCGGGGCCTTAAGGAAAGATGCGATGGTCAATTTGTTTGCAATTGGCGCGGTGACATTGTTTGGGAAATGTTAAATCTATACTTATCTAATGTATTATGCAGTTCCAATAATTTCACTCCAATTTGCTTCATAGCTAACTCCGCTACAGACTAAGGTTGAATTCACATCTGATATAAGTTGGACAGGAACATCGTCCAATTTAAGTTGGCATAATCAAATATTTGTACATATACAAAAGAGATAGAGCTGGTATATTTTTTAAACTTTTATTGATATATTGATTAAAAGCACAGGTCGATTCCGTATGAAAAAAGATATCAAGCTATAAAAATGTGTACTTCATGGATAAATTCCCTTTTTAAAAATACTTAATTATAGTACAATCCCAATTATTCGAACTTATTCAACATTCCAGATTATCCGAATGAATATTCAACATTCCAGATTATTCGACCATAGTTAAAATGTAAACAAAATAATATGTTTCTTGAATCTTCGAAAAGACATTAGTTTCACTTTGTGTTGCCATGTTTTATGTAAAAAAAAAAAAAAAAAAGGAATAAAATAAGTGTTTAATTAATTTATTTTATTTCTTTTTTACATAAAATAACATGTAATGTCGATTTTAAGAACATGTTTTATTACTAAGTACAATAATAATTTGTCGTCATCTTTTTCTATACGATAGTCTTTACTGTATCTATTTTCGTACTGTGTAATATTTTATTTTTGACATCATACTTGAAGCTTTTTTTATTATTTTCGATGAAAGATAGTGTGAAAATATATTTCTATTTTGTAAGTATATGTTAGTAATAAAACATGTTTTAAGTTTAATAACTTGTTTCCGGCAATACCGGATTATCCGTCCTTTTCGGTTATCCGAACCTCCTGAAGTTCTGTTTAGGTCGGATAATCGGGATTCTACTGGGCATACATGTCCAAAAATTTAGTTATTTTCTCTAAACCAGGTTACGCATGAAAGTATAAGTGACAAGGTTGAAATATCGAATAAGCATTCGTCATTCCTTATTCTGTACAAATAGCAAAGCGAAAATGTATATTTTTAATGGTTAAAATCTGTTTTAAAAAATTTCACATCATACACGTCCATACCAAAGGCCTTTGAGCTTTCTCAAATACCTTAAAACAGTTACAATATATATTGATGGAAACACAATATAGAAAGAGGACGCAGAAAAGCTACAAGCTGCAAGTACTGAAGCTCCTTGCCCTTCGTGCAACAGGATACGCCTCTCCCACGCTGGCTTAGATAGTCATCTCCGGTGGCACCAACTCTCAAAATCTGGTCCATTTAACCCAGCCATGTCCTCGGTCTGCCTCTTCCACGCACACCCTGCACTTCCGACTTGTATACTCGCTTAGTCATTCTTTGTCTCGACATGTTCAAACCATCTTATAGCTCCTTTCTTCATCTTAATTAAAACATGCATTCATTTCTGATGTCTTCGTTACGCCTTCGCAGATTTTATAAATTTCCTTAAGTGTGCCGCATCAATTTAATGCTTCTGCCAAATCCAAGTTTCACTTCCATACGTCAAGGTGGACATCGACACACTATTAAGTATTGTCATTTTTACTACTGCTGATATATATAATAAATACATTTGAATAATCACTGGACAGTTTTGTCAGAAAAGGTAAACTAGACAGCACAAACACTGGTCACTATTAATCTATCAGAAAAGTAACTATACAGCACAGAAACTGGTCACTATTAATCTATAAGACAATCTCAAAAATATCACGGGTAGATCCATTCTAGATGAGCTGCACTAGGATAGAGAGATCAGCCCATTGCAGAAAATCAAAAATCAAAATTCAGAATTTTTTAGTTTTCAAGCAAGTCCTACACGATTCCACAACTGTCTATGGGTCCGAGACTTGGGTACCCTATAGAAGGCACATTCGGAGCCTTCAAATGTTCCACCAGCGTTTCCTTCGTCACATCTTTCGGATCCACCGGAGTGATGTCAGTCCTACCATGCTCCAACTTCTGTAGAGCGGGGGTTCTTAATGTAATTGTGGTCGCAGACGGATTGGAAATTTAGGAAAATAGTGCCGGGTGAAAGACGGATTTCTAAAAAATGGCCTATTAATCCTTTTAATCTCAGCATATTTTGGCAAAAAAAAACTGTAGTTTATATTTGATTTTTTAACTCAGTTAATATTTAGTTTTGAATGAATTTTTTTAAAAGTGAATCATTCTCAAAGTTTCAAAAATATATATTCAACATAAAAACTTGAAGATCAGCCCCGTGGGATTTTTCCAATACACCAGTTGGGGGCGATGATTGGCCCCGTGGGATTAAATGGGGTTAAGCAAACACATTTCTCCTTAGTTTGAATAAAACACTATAGTCTTCTTCCCAATCCTTGTTGAATCGATAGTTCATTATTTTCCAATACACCAGTTGGGGACGATGATTGGCCCCGTGGGATTAAATGGGGTTAGGCAAACACATTTCTCCTTAGTTTGAATAAAACACTATGGTCTTCTTCCCAATCCTTGTTGAATTGATAGGTTCATTATTTTTTTACTTGGATTAATCATTTTAAGATGAAATGTTTGAGTAAAAATCAAACACGGTGACAACACGTGATGTGACGCAATACTGCATTTAGACTGAACCAAACAGATAAAACATATACCAAAACAAGTGCAGAAATTTGGCACTGGTAACCCTTCAACTTGAACTCACAGACAGTAGAATTCAAACATTTTCGTAAAATAACATAAATGTTTATATATTTACGATTTAAATAAACAATATTATTAAAAAAATACTTTTTGGACTAAACTGTGTCCTTTTGTTATTAAATTACTTTGAAGCGGGCGCATGCGAATGGCTTCCAAAACGCATCTTACACTGGAAAGTAATGGGCAAGGCCTGAATACTGGGACCAGGTGGCTCAGGATCGTGGAAAGTGGAGAGCTATCTGTTCTCAGACTGATGATGTGAACGGCTCAGCAGGAAGCACGTGTCTGTGATGTCTGCGGGAGGGAGCATCGCAACTAGGTTCGGGCTGTTTTCTCACAGAAAATTTTCTGATTGATGTTGGAGTGACGAGGGGATCTTCGACTATAGACCCAGCAATGATATCGATTTCTCTATCACATTGTTTCTCAACCATTTAATAGCCTTATCAGGACAATAAGCCTTATCAGGTAAAGATATCTACTGTTTTACGTCACTAACAGGACGGCTAAACAGTTTGAACTCGCCGCCAATACGTATATGAGCGACAAGTCCAAAAATGTTAAGCTGCCTCGGTAGCGATGTGAAAGCAGAAATGAAGCGCTAGTTAGATTTAATGTGCACGAACACGCGCAAGTGATATTTTTATACATAGACAAACACTAATTATAAAATTATTTGTTCTTCTCAGAAAATGTGTTATTTTCCTTTTGTACACATAGGTTGAGAAACCTTTTGAACACATAGTTAGGTTGAGAAACCATGCTCTATTATAATTTATTTTTGGCACTTTTCAAAATAGAATATTTTACTGCGTCTGACTACACAAAGTGCACAATGATGACATCTAAAAACGGATGAATAAAGATTGAGAAATATTGTATAACCGACTATCAAAAGGAGAAAATAAGGGTATCTCGAGCATATAATGCGAGGAGATCAATATCAGATCTTTCACCTGATATTGCAGAGGGGAATTCTTTGTTTAAAACTGCTGCCTCAAAGGGGAGCCAACCTCCGAAGAGAGGAACTTGAATGGAATGAATGCCACTTGTGTCTCCGGATGGTTGAGAGCAACATCTGGACACGGGGAACATAGATAGTCAAGCTCATTACACCTGAATCGATTGATAATCACAATAAAATTAACCAACACGCCCGTTCGCTAGGAGATTCACTCGGTTTGAATCTCTTAGCGAACAGATGTGTCGGTTGTGTCACCGAGTGATTTTACAAGATGGCGGAAGTTTTACTAACAGCTGTGTATAAAAGGGAGCCTTTGTGGAGCCCATCGAGCAAATTATACAAAAATGTACCTGTAATAAAATCACTTTGGAATGAAGTTGCACAGGAAGTAAATAAAGATAAGGTATGTTGTAACGAAATTGGTTAGTTTTGAGAGTGACATCGTTTGTTGACTCAACAGCTCCCAAATGTCAAATGAATTTGTGCGAAGCACTTTGGTGTGGCCATGCATGAAGTCACCTAGTCTATTAGTCACGTAGCACCTAGCGAAGCACTTTGATGTGGCCTCGGCCTTAGCAAATGTTTCGGCTATTGTGTTGTGAAATTCTACATTATAATATTGAACAATAAATGACTGCATTATTCCATTAATCACACACTCCCGATGTGAGTGGTCCATATGAGTGGTAAGCACTGCTCTCCCTTCGTAACAAACCTGTATCATTCCGCCTGAAGTCTCGGGACAGGAGGTAGAAACATGTGTGGCGGGGATTAATGCAATTTACTCGTGTGGTACCAATCTCGACATATCCAAATGGATGATGCGGCAGGGAGACAATCGAGCCTTTGGCTCCAATCATTGAACCTTACATTTAGACTGACTGGAGTAGGCGCGCATTAGTAACCCTTTAACTAACATTAATATTATTACATAAAGCGTAATACTTACAATATCGATAGGAATATTATTTGATTGTACCAACTTCACCTTCAATCAACCTTACGTTAGATGTGAATTCGGCGTAAGAGGACTGCCGTGTCTTCTCACGAAAAATATTTATTTAATTAAGTATGGCTTAAGTTCAATTCAAATTGATCGAACCAAATAAGTAATTCAATTTGGCTAAATAAGACTCGTATTAAAGCTATGTTCAAACCGTACGACTGACATAAATCTTATTTATAGTTAAGGCATTAACATTGTGGAGGTTTCGAGACATTGCCGATAAAATAAATGACAATGACATAAATCTGTTCTATCCCCGATCCAATTTGAAATTAGCAGGGATCAATAGAGTTGCCTGGAGCTGGAAGATATATCATAAGACTATCCACACTAGTGAAGGGTACAAGACAAGATAAATTAGAGGATTTGTTAAGGCAGATTTGTGTTGATTTATTTATTCTGAAATGGCTAATCATTGTCACCATGAAAACTACACATTTTCTATCGATGATGCCAAATTCTTACATATCAGTAGTAACGGAAATAAATTGGACAAATTAGAGACCCTAGGAATTTCTAAGTCAGTGCATCGAGGTGAACATCTGGCAAACACATACATCCCAAGAATCTCTCCGCCGCTCGCCGAGATTGTCTCATCCCTCCCTCCACCTATCAGTCTTCAACCCGAATGTTTACCGTTAGAAGTGTGTATCTTGGTGCCAGTTCGAACAGAATTCAGTCTTTTTGTGCTCCCCTGAAGATGAGGTGAAAGCCTTGAAACCGGTAGGGTTATACCGTTACAAAAAAAATCCGTATAGCCCTACCGGTTTCAAGGCTTTCACCTCATCATCAGGGGAGCACAAACAAGACCTATTTTATTTTCCTATTGCAAGTTATTTTTATTTTCGCGATCCCTCTGATATTTCTGCCCACATGTTGAGAAACGATGGTATACAGTGATGCATGAAGATTTATATCAACTGATATACAACAGTTCCAGTAAAAAGGCCTCAATTCATCTTATCCCAAGTCTGGTTCATCCTCTTACAAAATAAGAGAGCACTGTCAGTGCTACATTTGGTCAGTGTTATTGCATGGAGTAGAATCATGGACCCTCAAAGTTGGTAGTATGAACCGACTGGAAGCATTCGAAATGTGGATGCACCGGAGAATGCTACGGATACCCTGGACAGATATGGTCAGCAACACGAGGGTTCTTCAAAGAGCCAAAGTTGATAGAGAGTTGCTGACTAATATTAAAATCCGAAAGGTGTCCTACTTGGGTCATGTACTTAGAGGAGCAAAGTACAAATTACTGCACCTGATCATCCAAGGCAAAATAGAAGGCCGAAGAGGTGTTGGCAGGAGGCAAATCTCCTGGCTCCGCAATATACATGATTGGACTGGCATAAGGGGCGTTGGGGATCTTTTCCGGGCTGTTGGAGACAAAGATATCTACTCTCAAGTGATATTCAATGTTGGGGGACCTGACATGACACTGAGAAGAAGATGTCAGTGCAGAGGGTTTTAATAAAACGGAATTAGTTACAATTTGCCCTCCTTTGAAGCTGCCTTTAATAGCTCCTGATAGAGGGCAATTATGTCCAGTGACATCAAAAGTATAAATACATCACATTGTGTCCCTTACAGTGTAGGCAGAGAGAACAGATTTTCAAATGTTTCCATCCAAATTCATATATATCTCATCATACACAATCTTCTATTATTCCTACTTCTCACTTTACCTTCTTGCAAAATCTAGACCACTTGATCTGACCCCGCTTTCCTCTGTCTACCTCTTCCACACACAGTCCTCGTCCTCATTCCTGGGCTTCGTAATCGAGGATCCCCGTCACCATTCCAATGTGGATTCAGTTAGAAAGTGAAGTTGTGCTGTGGAGATGGTTAGATCGTGTGAATATTTTGAAAGAACGAAACTGAAAAATGGAAGTAGTCACGAAGTGTATCGATGTAGAATAGTCAGATAGGAAAGTCTGGCCCGCTGTCTTATCTGCCTACCTTGACAGGGAAATAGCATGACGGTATGTATGTACCTATTCCACGCACACCTTGCAGTTCTGACTTGTATACTCGCTTAATCATTCATTCTCTCCACATGTCCAAACCATCTAAAACACTTTCTTTAATCTTACTTGAAACATTCAGTTCATCCATGCATTCATTTCTGATGTCTTCACTTCACTTTCTTTCAAACATTGACATCACTTGTCTCCATAGAATACTGCACATGTCTCCATTGAATTAATCATATTTTATCCGTCTGCCAAATCCAAGCTTCACTTCCATACGTCAAGTCAAGGTGGGCACAAACACACCATTATGTATTAAGGTAATTTGTATATTACATTAAGGTCGCTCTAATTATTTGCGAATAATTAAAGCGACCTTAATGCGAATCCTAACTACGAAATAAGAAACAGATTCTCGCCAGTTGTACGGTTTGAAATGATTTTACAAATTCTCTTACGCGAAATCTCAATTTTAAATTGAAAAATAGTTAATAATGGCAACTTTTGTCTTTAAGAAAAGAATGAAGACGGAACAGCGAGACATTTGTTAGTGATGTGTTTACATTATACGGTGAGTTCAGAAGTCAGTCTGCAGTGTTAAGCTCATTATTAAATTAATTAAAATAACATAATTATCACATACTCTTCGGCTGTATCTGCAGTCACAGTCACAGTCACGCACGCCACCTGACATACTGTTCCTGTGGTGTGGTGCGGTGCGTGCGGTGCACATACATTGAGTATTTACATTTGGCGCTGCACTACCTTATACATACATATAATACTATATATTATACATTCAGTTCTCCGACACTTACAATAATATTGTATAATGCACACTCTCTTATCTCCACCCACTTTCACATATCTGGGATGTTAATTTCACTTTAACTAAGGAACAATATAACTCTATAGTAGACTCCACTTAGCGCAACGTACCTCACTCAGCTGTAGCGTGGCCGTTCTATTCCTTTCCAGCTTCAAGACACACATCCTGGCCAGATTCAACTTCAAATACCGATAGAATAACTCCTAACTCCTTCCACTTCATTTATTATTATCGGGAATGACCGATACGAACGAGTAAATAAATTAAACTGTAAAACAGTTCACTGGGTCACGTAGTGTTAATGTTGCGGGCCGGGGGTAAATCAGTAGTCAGAGCGTAACTCGGTGGCGCGGCCGCCCCAGGCTAGCCGGTAAGTTCGTGCGCGCCAACGCACCGTGGGCCGCACCACCGCCAGGAGCAGCAGCACCGGGCCCGCAACCTCGCGCAACAGCCACGCTAGCAGGAAGGTGCAGCGCGGAAAAGGGGGCGCTCCACCCTGCGCCGCGCGCAGCAGCAGCCAGTCCAGCAGGAACCAGAGGAGGGCGTGCGCGGCCAGCACCGCAGCCGGCTCCCAGCCCAGTAGGCGGCGTGCCGCCCACGCAGCCAGGGCGCCCAGCACCAGGCACTCGCTCAGCGGCTCAAATACGATGGTGGCCGGTAGCATGGCGGCGCGCAACTGCGCCCAGCGCGTCAGCCTGGCGGCCAGAGCGCGCACCCCCGTTCGCCCGCAATTCTGAAGTGCGGGCTGCGAACTCACGGCGGAGCGCCAGCCGCGCGCGCGCAACGCCGCAGCCAGGAAGAAGTCTTCGGCCAGGTAGTCCGCCACGGCGGCCAGCCCGCCTACGGCGTCCAATGCCGAACGTCGTAGCAGCGAAGACATGCCGGTGTGGCAGTTGATCCGCAGAAAGTCAGCGGCCAGGTAGATGCGCGCCTGCGCCGTGCCGAAGTAGACCTTCTCGAGCGCGGCCGCGAACCCAGGTCGATCCGCGGCGAAGGGCATCTGATGAACGAGCGCAACGTCCTCTCGCATATAGGCTACCATGTCCTGCAGCGTGTCGGGCCGCATGCGGATACCGGCGTCGCTGATGAGCAGTAGCTCGTAGCGCGCGGCCGCCAGCCCGGGTTGCATGTTGTTGACCTTGGGATTGACGCCGAGGCGCGCGCCACCCACCAGTAGACGCGCCGAGACCGCCGGGTATCGCGCCATGAGAGCGCACGCCACGCCCGCCGCGGGGTCTTTCTCGTCCTCCACGCAGAACAGCAGCTCGTACAGCGGGTAGTTCATGGTGAAGAAGGTCTCCAGATTAGAAGACAGGTTCGGATCGTCTCCCAGCAGCGGCTTCACGATGGATACGCCGGGCGGGGGCGCTTCGGCCGAGAGCGGCGTCGCGCCACGGTTCAGCTTCCAGCGAGAGTAAAAGAGCGCGATCAGATGGATGATCCACAGGCAGATCCACGTGATGAAGAAGAACACGGCGAAGCCATGCAGCGTATAGTTCATCGCGGTCATGACGGTAGCCGGACCCACTCGCGCATGTCTCGGCAGGCTCTTCTCTCACAGACCGCGGGAACAGGGACTCGCACCCTGGCGCGGGACCATCATGACAGGCCGACAGTCAGTCTACTACAGTCAGTGCGGTCTTATCACGACGTGCGGTCTCCCAGTACAGTTTATCTGGACAATCTCCCGTCAAAACCGATAGACTCCGTTAATGATGCCCTATGTGCAGCTCGGCTACAATGCTCGCAACTCGATCTACCCTAACGAGTAACTACCCTTCAGATCTCGCATATCATAAATAACTAATTAATGTTGTGTCACCAACAAAATATAAAATTAAAAAAAAAAATTTTTTTGAGACGTAATTGACGATTTAATTTTTTAGAAATAAAATGTTTTCGATATAAAAAATAGGTATAAACTTAATGTATCGCGGGTTATTAAAAAAAAGCACTTCTGTTTATTAATACCGAACATTTGACAAGTACACTTTTTGAACTTTTTAATATTAAAATGCTCAGCATAGTGCACTAGTAAATGAAAGGTATGAAACAGTGACCATAGACAATACCCGCAACTCCAACTTGCCATCTGCAAAATAATTAGTAAAAATGGCAGAATAAGCGAGCACTCGTGCACATGATCGTAATTAACAAAATATTATAAATCTAATTCATATTTGTGTAGACAAATGCTCAAATACATTTATTTTATTCAGTAACTTAAAAATTATAATGAAAATTATTAATATAATGATAATAAATTATACTATTTAAAACTCGACTGACGGGTATTGTGGAGGAATGGCGAGGCAGAGGTAGATCATCAACCCGATGGACTGACCACGTCAGAAATACAACGAGAGGTCCTCTCTGACTGCAGCGCTCCGAGAGACTTAGATTAGGGATAGGACAGAATCGTCGTGGACAGATAGATCAGAGATAAAATCGATCTCCAGTCGTGAGAAATAGACCAAGAAGTAGAATATTTCAAAGTATGACAAAAAATGACCTCTGCAGAATTCTCCGATATCTCCACGATAGTCTAGACACTTATGAAAAAGTAAATCCAGATGATATTTCACAAAAAAAACTGAGGCTGAAAGCTAATTTCTTGTCATATTTTTTTTTATTTCGTTCAAAGAAGGGTTTGCTCCAGTTATCTGGAAAAAAACTCATTTCGTTTTTCCCGATATTTTGTTGTTCGTTGCGATGACATATGCAGTTTCTTATTCAAATATTCAGATATACTTAGTGTGCTGCACGATTATTGTGTTAGACATTCTTAGTGGGCTACACGATTATTGTGTCAGATATCCTTAGTGTGCTGTACGATTATTGTGTCAGATATTCCTAGTGTGCTGTACGATTATTGTGTCAGATATTCCAAGTGTGCTGCACGATTATTATGTCAGATATTCCTAGTGGGCTACACGATTATTGTGTTAGATATCCCTAGTGTGCTGTACGATTATTGTGTCAGATATCCCTAGTGTGCTGTACGATTATTGTGTCAGATATTCTTAGTGTGCTGCACGATTATTGTGTCAGATATTCTTAGTGGGCTACACGATTATTGTGTCAGATATTCCTAGTGTGCTGTACGATTATTGTGTCAGATATTCCTAGTGTGCTGCACGATTATTGTGTCAGATATTCTTAGTGTGCTGCACGATTATTGTGTAGTTATTCATATAGTTATTCAAATGTAATTTTACCAAATAAAAATAAGTAATGTTAAATTAGATCGATAGAAAGCATAATATGTAGTTAATGAAATGACTTTGCGATATGATCATTATCAACTCAGAATTTTGCTCACAGAAAAGTACCGAGAATATTTTTCTACCTTTTTAAGTACAAGAGATAAATAAAATACGATATTTGGATGAACAATAAAATATTAGATAAAGTTGATAACTTCTGTTATTTGGGAATGTTTATGGTAGATGACAAAAAGTGGAAAGACACATAAAACGGCAAATGGGGTACTAAAAGACAAAATCAAATCAATGAATATCAAGATCTGCCAAAATGATGATTCACAATAGCCTTTCAGGGCTAAAATTGATGTATGGGAGTAAAACGTAGACGGGGAAAATTAAGGAAAGGAGCCGAGGAAATGCGATTGAAATATGTTACTGAAAAAAAATGTGATGTGTCGATTTATAAGGATGAATGAGAGTTTAAAACTTGTCTTAAGTTGGGTGAAAAATAGCAGGTCGACGTGATTTGAACTTGTTGAACGGATGGGTGAATATAAGATTGAATAAATAGATTTGTAATGCGAGCATATGTGGGAGTCGTGGGACAGGACAAAGGGAAAGAAATGTTGATAGAAGGAACTGTGTGAGATGTGGAGGAGGCGAGGTAAGTATGTCGTGATTTCCTTTTTGTCTAGCCCAATAGGGCAAAGGTATGATTGTACATGTGTAAATTGATTGTTTTTACATTGGAAATATGGGATGAAGACGGGTTCTGTTGCCGTTGGTAAGGAACTTGTCTCGCAGCCCGAGGGTTGTTGATTTGATTTTCGTTGCAAATCATATTTTCAAAAAAATATTTTACTCTAGTTTTCACTCAAGATACAGAAGATAGATCAAGATAGACTATTTAACAATATTTCGATTGGTCGGAAGAGATTTTCACATGACAAATCAAACCACCAGGTTGCGCGGTATACAACGAATGTGTAATAAAATACAATAAAGGAAACAAAATTATCCAAAATGAAAAACTGATAGTTTGGTAAATGCGATAAATACTGCGTTGTGAGAGAAAATCCATTTTTTAAATATGAACTGACCTTAAAAGTAATTAAAAAATGGTTATGGCTAGAGCGCGGACTCGTGTATGAAAACACAATCCAAGCCACATTTTATCCGTATACTTGTACATATTTGACGAAATTATTTCGAGCAAAGGTTTTTATGGAACAATTATCTAAATAATGGGCTTTAATACGAAAAAATCATACGTATTGTTCTTATTAATTTTTCACATGAATGACTAATTCACATTAAATATTTAAAAAAAATAATGAATTGTTTTGTGTGTTGGTTTTTTCTTTCATATATAATTGCAACGAAAACGCGGGAAATGTATTTTTTGTCGATTATAATGATTTCTTTTTGTACGAATTTTTTTTTTGTTAAATGAATCAATTTCACTTTCAGCATTGGATCGAGTGATTTAAGAGTTTGTTTCACAGTTTGATGGAGTTTTCGATAACAAACGTCGCGATTTTATAATAATATTTATGTATTGTTATTTCATTTAATACAATACAGTCTAGTGAGGTCTACTGTATTTTGTTGTAATACTATCATTTTACTTGTTTTTTCGTCGTTCCCCCCGCCATGAGAGATTTTTCGGCATTATATAGCCATAAGTAAATAAAATATAACATTTAATAATTTATCAAAGATATCGGTTTTATCTTTGTGGAATAAATATAAGAATGTTCAACCATAAATATAACATAAGGAATATTTACTTCGTTTTCCCGCTTATTATTTTAACCCTTCCTTCCCTGTGATGTGTAACTAGTACACATTGCTTCTAAACACTTAAATATCTCTATAAATATAATAAATACTGGCTTCAGATTTTAGGTATACCTCCGTAATACATTTACGCATTGAATGAAAAAATAATATTATTAATAGCTAGCACTTATCGGCCACATCAGAGATATTTTGTGAAAATCGGGAATAAATTCACCAATACAATCAAACGTGTGCCAGTGTGTGACGTAGGTATATTCATTCTAAAAAAACCGCTATGGGTGAGGAAGCGACGCTATTCACGTCTCACTCTCACTCTACTTCGGTATATGGAAACGCAAGAAATAGAATCTCAGTTCGCTCGCTTCTCTCGCTTCAGTAGCTCGCGGGCATCCATTTGAGATGGTCTTTTCGCCCGTTTTGTGAACGTCGTCCGATGTTTTTTTTCATGTTTTCAGCAATTAAATTTCAATTATTATCACTTTTGACTTCAAATTTAATTAATTTAAGCGATTAGCTATGAATATTCTTATTTTTCCGATTTTATAACGCTCATTTTTACATGTGTATTGAATACACAGCACTGGAACGCGCGGATTTTTTTAGCACAGGAAGGGAAAGATTAATCCCCACTACACGTGTTTCTGCCTCCTGTTCCGAGCGGAGATGTAGCGGGGATTAATATAATTATTGAGTTGATGCAAAAATTCATCCCGTTTTTGGCGCTAGATAGCGTTGTATCGTAAAACCGAAGTGTTATTAACTTCACTCGTGTAAAGTTTTGATGTTGTTTGACAGAAGGAATTTTAGCGAGTACTTAGGGAAAAAATGTGTTATTTGGTTGTGTTTTTTTACATTTTGTCAAGTATTAAAATGGCAGAAAATAAGGAGCATTTTCTACATATGTATATTGTCCATAAATTCATGTAAACATGAATAATCAGTTTAATATTTTTTGTGACCATGTAACTTCCTTTATTTACTTTTGTCTAGTTGGTTGGAAGAGATTTCCACCTGGTAATAAGCCCACCAGATTGTTATTTACAATGGTGTTAAATAAATAAATAAATATCATAGCATTTCCAATACTTTCACACTTTTCTATCACCGTGACTTAATATTTCGCAATATTAATTCTCAGAGCTCGGATACAATTAGCTTATCAGAGTCTGACATTCACGAGTCCCCATTCTCCGCTAGCACTGCCATATACCGTGTCATCAGTATACAACAATCAGTACACGTTCCCATCCGGCACTTGAGCCAATGAAGACTTTTTAGAAGCGGACTTATATGACAAAACCTCATTTTGCCCATCGTTGACTACAGGGATATTTCTGTCTTGATGTTGGTGAGGAGTTGTTGGAGAGACTCCGAAATGTTTTTTTTCGGTTTATGTTTAATCTAAAAAGATATGAACATATTTTCAAATATCGTGCCAGACTCCAATAGCTTAAAAATCTCCACATTAACCTTCTTTGAAGTATTGAACAATCCAATCTGTCCTCAGTATCTGCGTGATCCAATTTTCTTTCTAAATCATCATGTGATGGTAAAATTCTTTATGTACCATAAAACTCAATACACATAATATTTTACGGTTTACTCGACTCAACTTTGGTTTGGCACAATTAGACGTGCTACATCCTTACTGATATTTAAGAACAAACTAAAAATTGTTTATCACAAACTATTCCTCATCGTAACTCCCATAGACTTCCTATCCTGATCCCAGTTTTATCTCTACTATTTCTCATCGTAACTCCCATAGACTTCCTATCCTTATCCCAGTTTTATCTCTACTATTTCTCATCGTAACTCCCATAGACTTCCTATCCTTATCCCAGTTTTATCTCTACTATTCCTCATCTTAACTCCCATAGACTTCCTATCCTTATCCCAGTTTTAGCTCTACTATTCCTCATCTTAACTCCCATAGACTTCCTATCCTTATCCCAGTTTTATCTCAAACTATTCCTCATCTTAACTCCCATAGACTTCCTATTCTTATCCCAGTTTTATCTCAAACTATTCCTCATCTTAACTCCCATAGACTTCCTATCCTTATCCCAGTTTTATCTCAAACTATTCCTCATCTTAACTCCCATAGACTTCCTATCCTTATCCCAGTTTTATCTCAAACTATTCCTCATCTTAACTCCCACAGACTTCCTATCCTTATCCCAGTTTTATCTCAAACTATTCCTCATCTTAACTCCCATAGACTTCCTATCCTTATCCCAGTTTTATCTCAAACTATTCCTCATCTTAACTCCCATAGACTTCCTATCCTTATCCCAGTTTTATCTCAAACTATTCCTCATCTTAACTCCCACAGACTTCCTATCCTTATCCCAGTTTTATCTCAAACTATTCCTCATCTTAATTCCCATAGACTTCCTATCCTTATCCCAGTTTTATCTCAAACTATTCCTCATCTTAACTCCCACAGACTTCCTATCCTTATCCCAGTTTTATCTCAAACTATTCCTCATCTTAACTCCCATAGACTTCCTATCCTTATCCCAGTTTTATCTCAAACTATTCCTCATCTTAACTCCCACAGACTTCCTATCCTTATCCCAGTTTTTCTTAAGATTTTTCTTTAACTTTCATTTTTGTTAGTTTCCCCAAGTATTATTTTCATATACTACGTTAAAGAGATGGTCATGGATACCAATAATTATTATGAAACAAAAGCTAGTTGGCTGGAAGAAATTGCTTTAAAGCAATAAATCGGTCAGATATAAAAGTGTATAATCGGTCAGATATAAAGTCAGTATGAAAGTATTAAAATAAAAAAAAAAGGTAATATTAACCCTTTAAGTGCCGCGAGGTATTAGTATGGCTGATCCCGGAGGGCCGTGAATTTTTTAGCAAAAATAAAACCTAATAGAATTATCTTTTTTGTATATATATATACATACTGAAGATTTGTAAGACCGAATATGTACAATACATGTCGTTTGTGCCGCCGTTCACTCAGAAAAACACAATGTCAGGGTTGTCACAGCTTATCACAGAAAATACGGAAATATACATTAATAAAATATTTGATAGAATTAAAAGTATATGTAACACGAAAATATTCATTATTTTAATAACGCACGGAAAGTAAATAATGTAACTATAAAATCATTTCAAATTTCAACAGTTAAATAAGTAAAACGCTCACTCTGACAACCCTGTATTAGAGACACATGTCGACTGTCATGCCAAGCTTTTAGGTAAATCTCTGTAAATTGGATAATATCTGTAAACTGTAATATTATAGTATTTATTCATCATCTCAATAGATGTCTCTATATGTTCCATATTTTAGATTATTCGAATTAGTACTAGAATTGGCTAGAAACAGGCATAAAGTTGAGCGATTTAACTCGCTAATTTTGTATGGCCGGCCCCAGGGGCACGGCAACAGAGAGCGAGTAAACTCGCTTAAGGCACCTAACCGGTTAATTCATTCAAATGGATCAAATACCATTGAGTTTAAAACTCCATGTACTCGTACATACATTAACATATAAGATATATGTCTTCCAAGGTTGTGGGTTTGATTCCTGTTGGAACCTAATTTATTTAAAAACAAGGTATCAGGTTTTCACTTCAGGGTTCTTGAACATCTTTCTAGTTGGTTATAAGAGATTGCCACATGCTAATAAGCCCGTTAGGTTATACTGTATACAAGTGGTTTTAAAAAAAATCATTTAACGGCCCTTCGTGTATAAAGATTTTTCCACAGCGATATTTGGTTTTAGCTGGGTCTCTAGTATATTTCTTAGCAGTATATGGAGAACTGAGAATGAAAAGGAAGGAAAGAAAAATGATAGATGTCTTTGAGATATGGTGCTGGAGCTAGATGCTCTGTATCCCACGGTAAACCAACGTCCGTATCAGACAAGAATTGCAGATTACCAAAAGACTTTCGACAACATGCAGAAAAGGAATATTGCTTGAAAAAATTATGAAAATTTGAAGAAGCTGGTGATAGTTGAGGGAAGGCGAGCAAGAGGAAGGTGTCTTATGAGATGGATGGATCAAATAAATAAGGAATTTCTATAAGAGCTGCCTTCAACATGGCCCAATGGTTTCACGGTCGAACAGGCCTGGACAGAGGAATGGATAAATGGGGACACAAAAAATAAATACCTAATTGCGGAACCATCTAAGAGTGTCACCGGCTTTAAGCTGGACCGCAAAGAGTAGGCAACACTGAACCGTGTTAGAACAGACTGCAGCAGAAGTGCAGCCGAGTGCCACAGATGTCGCTACATTGATGACCCCAGTTGTGACAGCGGTGCTGCGGCTCAGACCCTACACCACAGGTTCCACGGAGCAATGAAGGATATAAACAAACTGACAACTGAAGCCAAAAGATGGCTGAGGGGTCTAAATTAGATTTTATGAAGCGCCTGACTATGCCATACGTATATATATATCATCATCATCATCATCATTGTCAACCAGGGTCGATCCACTGCTGGATGAAGGTCTCCCCAAGTTGACTCCAAACAGTTCGGTCCTTTGCTCGCCGATGCCACGTGATGCTGCCATGCTTCCTGATTTCGTCCATCCATCGTACCTTCGGTCTTCTTCTAGGCCTCTTTATGCCTCTTGGATACCACTGGATTATTTCGGATGTCCATCGGGAGTCTGACATTCTGGCTATGTGTCCGGCCCATTGCCACTTCATTCTTTTGCACACCTTTATAACGTCTTCTACCTTTGTTATATTGCGAATCCAGGTGTTTCGTTTACGGTCTCTTTTAGTATATCCTAACATGCATCTCTCCATGCCCCTTTGTGCGGTCTGGAGCTTTTGCGTGTTCTTTACTGTGAGCGTCCATGTCTCGCAGCCATACGTAAGTACTGGAAGAATGCACTGGTTGTAGACCCTTCGCTTTAAGGATATTGGGAGATTACTTTTGAAGATATATATATATATATATATATATATATATATATATACATATATATTATTCAAAATTCAAACATAATTCAGTCTTGTAATTTATTTTATCAAACACTGTTTATTCCACTTTTTTGTAACGGTATAACCCTACCGGTTTCAAGGTGCACACCTCATCTTCAGGGGAGCACAAACAAACCGGTAGGGTTATACCGTTACAAAAAAGTAGAATAAACAGTGTTTGATAAAATAAATTGGAATGTCTTTAAACCTCCACAACGTTAATGCCTGAACTATAAACAATATAATTCAGTCTTGTTTGTGCTCCCCTGATGATGAGGTGTGCACCTTGAAACCGGTATGGTTATACCGTTACAAAAAGTGGAATAAACAGTGTTTGATTAAACAAATTACAATGTCTCTAAACCTCCACAGTATTAATGCCTTAACTATAAATAATATAATACTTGTTAATTTTTATACTTACATAGTTAACAATCAGGAATAATATTTCTTTGTATACAATTTTCTTTTTTATCTTCATCATGTGTTCTTTGCTGAGTGTCATGGTCCTCTGCTATGTCTCCAACTCGGTGCACCACCACCTGTCTCCATCCCTCCCTAGGCTGGTCCTGGGCCATGTTGAATGTGGAACCTGTTAACTCCTTTATTTGATCTGTCTATCTCATAGGGCACCTTTCTCTCGCTGGCCTTCCAAGTGTTTCCATTGTCACCAACTTCTTCACATTTTCATTATTCTTTCTTGCAATATGCCCAAAATATGATTATTTTGTTGAGAGCCTTTAGGTAATCTTCAATTCTTGGATGATAGAGATTTTGGTGCACCTTGTGGTCCATGGGATATGAAACATCCACCTCCAGCACCACATTTCAAGACATTTATCATGGTTGTTTCCTTCTCTCTCATCATCTGTTTCCACTGTAAAATGTTATGGAGAATACTTAAGACTTTTGGTTCTTCTGAGTCAAGACCCTTTAGTCCATATCTTTGTCAGGCAGTCATTGCGTCGCATCCTCCATTCCTCGAAAATAAAGCACCTAAGTAGACAGACTCGTTGTCCTCTTCGCAATATCTTAGCAAGTCACTTCTTATCAGTATCAAATCGGTTCATGATAAAGACTTTTCTTTTATTTTTTCTAATCCAACTTGGCGGGTTTCTATTTCAACTCTATGGGATCTTCATGAATAATATAGTTTAAGCAGTCCTCATCGAAGTCCACTGGTCGTCCGGAAAACTCCATGTCTTTCAGGTCGAAATTACCATCTTTGAAATGCAAAAACCATCGACGAGCTGCCCTTTCATTCATAGCATCTTTACCGTACACTTCGCAAATATCGCGAGCAGCTTTGGCAGCTTTATTCCCTCGATTGAATGTGAACAGAAGGAGGTGTCGAAAATGCTCACTTTCATCTACTCTACATTCCATTTTGAAGGCTTGTAATCAAATAATATAATATAGTAACGTAAAAGCAAACACCATATCTTGTAGAGCAGAAAATTTGCATTTGAATGACGTATAACATTTACCATTTTGTTTTACTTTTGGTGCTCATTTTTAAATTGGAAAAAAACGGACACAACTTATATTAACACCTAACAGTATAAATATATTTGAAATGTGATGCTGGCAAAGGATGTTAGGAATTCCATGGATGGCAATGCGAGCTAATGCCTTCATTCTCCAAGAACTGAGAATTATCAATAGATTTTCAACAATATGCTTACGAAGAATCTTCCAATTCTTTGGACACATTACTTGTGGAACTGGAACGTGACTGGAAGCGTGAAAGGATGACACACAAGAGGAAGAGTCCTCATGCGTTGGACTGACCAAATGAGAGATGCAATAGGACTATCTTTAACAATTGCTCTTCGAACAGCGGAGTGCAAAGATGGATGGAGAAGGGTGTTGGGTGTCTCAATGCTCTGTCATGAGCTACACAACATGATGATGATGAATTGTGAACTATTTGTTCATCAGTCACTTTCTGATCTTTGACTCTTATTTACTTGCTTGCTCCCTTAATTAGTTCTTTGCTAATCCAAAAAATTCTGCTGATTGATTTTCTTTGTTCCGCAACTACCTGCTGCTCTTCAGATAATTCTCTCCCTTTAAGCAATTTATGTCTTGGAAGACTTCATTGGATGACAACAAAAATAAATAAATATTTCAATGCATACATGTGTGTACTCTGACTGTATTGAATGACAACAAATTTATTTTCATTTGTTTAGTAAATCTATGATATTTTTAAAAATAAATGATTTGAATAATGCAAGTACCTTATAGGTGCAGTGCCTACCTTACCCTACTCTACCTGACTTCCTACCGAATTTTACTTTGAGAGCTTAAAATAATATTTTTTATCTCTTGAATCTTCGAAAAGACTTTAGTTTCACTTTGTGGTGCAATGTTTTATGTAAAAAAGAAATAAAATGAATAAATAAAACACTTATTTTATATGTGTTGTGTTCACCACTGGTTTATTTTGAGTTTACTACCGGTTTCGTACACCTCCCTTCGTCTTCATCGTCAGGTTAAGATAAACTAAATTGCTCACAATATATTTCCTCTGCAAGTGTAAATAGTATAAGAGGATTGTGGTAGGGGGAGAGAAGTGGGAAGAGTTGTGATTCAATTGTAAATGGGGTGGGGAAAAAATAGTCTTACAGGCAGAACAGGGTCTGAATATCCAATATTTTTTAGTTACAATTTATGGCAATGAAATATAATCCTTATTGCCAGGTTGTATTTTTTTCCCATTATATCATGGAGAGTTTACTTTTTTCTTTAAAATGGCGGTGAATCCTCTTGGCAGGAAAAACAGCCTCTACAGGAGAGGTTCAAAAATCCTTATCTATCGTACTAAAACACTTCTTTCTGATTGAATAAAAAATTTCAAATTTCACTCTGTGGACCTCCATATTAAAATATTTTAACTTTGTTATTCAACTAATTACATTAATCACCGCTGCACATGTTTCTACCATTTATCCTGAAGTTCTCTTCAAGTGGAATAAAGAGAGGCTCGGCTGTTTTCTTGTGTTCACTCGTGTGGGACTACGTAGGTCGTTAAGTCTAAAAGTTTCCGGCACGAGATATAAAAAAGATCACCCTGTAATTTACACATTTATAGGACTACGAATTAATTTTACAGAACTTTGGCACCCATCTTGCGCTCTACTTATTCGTGCCAAGATGATTGTACAGCATTCCAGGTACCGTGGTTTCAAAAGTCCACATCTTGCTGCTATTTCTTTTGATTTCAGTCTTCTATCTTGCAACACTTGCTCTTGCACTAATGCACAGTACCCAACGGTAAGTAATACACATCGGGCTTAAGAGACTGTCTGCCATAATCGGCTAACTTCGGCTTTGTAGAGAGTCGTCTGTCATTCATACACGTGTTCCGTCACGATTTGTCAGTCATTGTCAAGCGTTCCAGGGACAGAGACGGCGCTCTACAAAGGCGAAGTTAGCCGATTATGACTGACAGCACCTTTCTAAAGCCCGATGTGTATTACTTACCGCCGGGTACTGTAACTGTTTCTGAAGCGAGTGCTTCTGCTGTTCTGCCTTGATGAGGGTCATCTTCCATCGAGTCTCTGTCTCAGTGAAACTGTTTATTCCATTCTTTTAGAGTGAAACAACGCAGAAGATTCTCTATCGACATCATCTAAACATTGTTTAATTTTTACCGAGATATTTCCTTCTTTCGAAAGAAATTTGATAACACCACGATATTCAATTTTTAACATTTCAGAATATAACAAGACAACATTTCTACTATCGACTCCATGTTGAAATTCTACTCAGGGTAAAGGTATCAAATGTTAACTGTAACATTGCTTGAATACATTGCAATGTATCTGTCCAAATATGCTCCAACTTGTTGTGGCCGTACCTTTACTGATGCCGCAGTGTCATCACCGCTGGACACTTTGTGCACACTCACATGGAGCACAAATATCTCGTAATAAGTAAAGATCCTACCTTAAAATGTTTTCAGGAAATTCCATATTGATGCATATATCAGGTCTGTAAATATGAAACCGGAATTTTCTCATAGATGGCTCTAGTTGTCAATGTCAAACCGCGTCATTGGCACCTTTTTCTTGTATTTACATTTGTCAGACTTTTAACTCACGACAGTACAAGTTTAATACAACTACGTATGTTTTCATAGCGTTGAACATATCTGTTTTTGTGCCTGAAAACTATGATTTGCGGACAGCATTGATTTTCTGTTACCATTTGAAGAAAAGTGCTGCAGAATTGCATCAAATGCTTGTTGAAGCTTACGGTGAGCATGTTCTTGGTAAATTACAGTGCTTTGAGTGGTTTAAAAAATTCGAAAGTGGTGATTTTGACGTGAGAAACGAAGAATGTGGAAGACCACCGAGAAAGTTTGAAGACGCTGAATTGCAAGCATTGTTGGATGAGGATGACACTCAAACACAACTCGCGGATCAATTAAATGTGACACGAGAAACCGTCTCCATACGTTTGAAAGCCATGGGAAAGATCCAGAAGGTGGGAAAATGGGTTCCACATGAACTGAATGAAAGACAGCAGGAAAATCACTTGCGAAATGCTGCTCGTCAGGTACGCAAATTGCCAGAGAGATGGGAAAAATGTGTATGTTAGCTAGCGATAGGCAATACTTTGAATAAAATATTTTTTACCATTTTCATACAACAAATGTGTATTTTCTTTATAAAAATTCCTGTTTCATATTTACAGACCTGATATACGAGTACAATACATTCTCATTTCATTAGATTTATATAATAAATTGCATCAGAATATTTGTATAGCACAATTATGCATTTTCTAAATGTTTTCGCAAAATATGCGCAAACATGTACACTTTATCCATTTTTTTTAGAATTTTACAAGATTAAGATTAGGTTAATGGGGTTTGGACAGAAATAAAACACAGGCGGTTCAGAATAAATAATAAAATAATATGTATTGTATTTGTACAAGGTGTGGCTTGGCGTGGCGCTGTGATATTTACAATGAAGGCGGGCCGGGTGAGAGCTGTGAAAGGCTACTCGTTCTCCTGGGAGGCCACTGTGAGGAACAGCTGCTGGGCTTGTGATGGCTGCACCTGCAACAGTACAAAAACTTTATTTCCAAGTGTTCCCTCGCTAAGGTCCCAATGATCCATTTGTGGGACAGTTCTGTTGTCTTGGTGGAAGAGCACATTTTAGCGTGCCAATCTTGGCCATTTTTCCTCCAATTTATTTTTCAAACACTCCAATAATAATGCTGCATAATAGGATCCCGTTATTGACTTGCTCTTTTACAAGTAATCAATCATGATTCCTCGGGAATCCAAAGAACAGTGGCAATCACCTTCCCACCCAACAAAATAATTTTCGACATACTTTTTACCAGTTATTTTGACCACTGTCCTTTCGAGTGCGTTTTTAGTCAACAATCGCTGCACTCGTCGCACAGACACTTTTTTCCTTATTCAATTTTTTGTATAGGATATTGTGAACCCGTTCACTTGAGATACCCACAACCTCAACAATTTGTATAGGATATTGTGAACCCGTTCACTTGAGATACCCACAACCTCAACAATTTGTATAGGATATTGTGAACCCTGTTCACTTGAGATACCCACAACCTCAACAATTTGTATAGGATATTGTGAACCCGTTCACTTGAGATACCCACAACCTCAACAATTTGTATAGGATATTGTGAACCCGTTCACTTGAGATACCCACAACCTCAACAATTTGTATAGGATATTGTGAACCCGTTCACTTGAGATACCCACAACCTCAACAATTTGTATAGGATATTGTGAACCCGTTCACTTGAGATACCCACAACCTCAATAATTTCGCACTCGGCGGTCTTCACCATGGATTTTTTCAATGATTTCCTCCATGGTGGATGCAATTGTGTATCCAGAGTGCGATTCTTTTTCATTGCATGTACGGCCACGTTTTAACTCAATCCAGAAATGAATAGTCTAGAACAGTTGTGTAGAGTTCCCGTGAATCATCCGACACGACTTTGATCTGTGCGGCTGTTAACTTTTTTCAAATAAAAATGTTTTATGATAGCACAGAACTGGTTTTTTTCCATTTTCGCGGCAAATGTCAAAGTGATTGATTCACATGTCGATAGACAAATTTTGACAGAGGTCGCTTGAGGAACGACGCTTGCCAGCAGTGATTTTACTTTATGAATTGTAATTATAATGTGTAATTATAATGTCAACATATCTAAGTAGGCAATGCGGACATTTTAAAGAGAATGATCTTGAGAAAACATTGTCATCAGCTCCATTAATCGACGACCTCTGGCCTATTTGATAAGACGCTTGTCTTCCGAATAGGAGTTCGATTTCCAATGAAATTAAGTTTATTTAAAAAACAATATTTTCATTTAAGGCCTCGAACATATTTCTAGTTGATTGGACGAGATTGACATACGGCAAAAACCCACCAGGTTATGTTGTATACAATGTAATACATACATCGAATCAATCCATCAGGTTTGGAAATACTGGGTGTGCGCAATTAAACGCTGCACAGCACTTTTTGCACTTGGTTGAAGTTCTATACTGGTTTTAGCTTGAATACAGAAGTATTGCGGATCCAAATTAGAAGATTCTCGCTGAAGACAGAGGTACGTGGAAGTGATTCAGGAAGCAAATTAGAAGATTCTCGCTTAAGACAGAGGTACGTGGAAGTTATTCAGGAAGCAAATTAGAAGATTCTCGCTGAAGACAGAGGCACGTGGAAGTGATTCAGGAAGCAAATTAGAAGATTCTCGCTGAAGACAGAGGTACGTGGAAGTGATTCAGGAAGCAAATTAGAAGATTCTCGCTGAAGACAGAGGCACGTAGAAGTGATTTAGGAAGCAAATTAATATATGCTGTTACGCTATTACAAAACAAATCAACTTTTTCTTTTTAATGGATTATATTTCAAGTTAGATATTTATATTTAAATAAGCGTTAAATTATTGCATTGCATAAATCGATAAATAAATAATTATCTTTTCGAAGTAAAATTATAATTACAATTCGTAAAGTGGAAATTTACCAAACTTTTCAAACTACCCTTGAATGTAAGGTTTATAAAATAAATAAATAGCGGGACCTGTATGAGGTGGTGCTGCTGAGTGTTGACAGGAGCTGTCTGAATGAGGATGGGCTGGCCCCCGCCGCCCTGCGCCTGCATGCGCAGCATGTTCATCTGACCCGCACTAAGCTGGATCTGTAACAAACTCAAGCTATAGCATATATATCATACATCATACCATCAAGCCACGTCCCTTTCTATCCATGCACATGCCTCTCACCTTCTCCATATCCATGCATGCTCTTCCATTTCTCATACTTCTTACATTTTCCTCAGTTCAAATTTCTTCAACATAAGAAGTATAACTTTGAAGTTGATTTCTTCTCCACCTAATAAATCGACTACTCGTAATCTATCCATTAAGGCGGGATATTATGATAGACCTTTTGCGGTTGCTGGCCCTGTGGTGTGGAATGGTCTGCATCTTAGTGTTAGAGATATGGTTGGCGTGCGCACTATTATTGACAGATTAAAAATAATACAAAATAAAATTCATATAAGTTGAGTGTAAGGAGAGGCTGTAATGGCTGCGACCATTTGATTAGGCACTTCCTCGTATCTGCATATGTTCAGAAAAATATAATTGGTAAGAAAATCTCTGAAAACTGACTAAAAAGACGAACTACAAAGAAATCTTTGTAGATCTTCCGATATGTAATAGTAACCCATTCAGCTTTAGGTGTAGTATAATGTATGTGTCTAATATACCTTCCAAAATAGGCTATCTTTAAGTGGTTCCTAAAAGTTGAACACGTTACTCATATCTCAAACATTTTCAGAGGCAGACCATTCCACGCAACAGGATCAGCAGCGGAAAAAGCTCTATCATAATAACCCGCCTTATTAGATCGATTTGAAACAATTAATTTATTAGATGAAAAAGAAATGGACCTCAAAGTCTGATCAACTTCAACTTGACGGTGACCCCTTTAAAACCCTAGCCTCGACCTCAATTTAGGCTGGTTTATTCACCTAACTCACTTCAATTTGATGGTCAACCCTCTGAGACGCTGATGACTTCAATTTAGCACGTCTTTTTTTATTTAACCTGGCGACATTATTGTCATGTGGCAATCTCTTCCAACGAACCAGAAATATGTTTTAATGTCCCCTAAGTGAAAACCAGACTGAAATCCCTTATTTTTAAATCTGGGTTCCAGCGGGGATCAAATCCGCAACCTTCGGATAGGCAGACAAGCATAAGTCTTTCAGACCTTAGTAATAATTTCATCATTGTATTATATTGAGTTACACTTTTGTTGTACACAGTACAACCTGACTGTTGTATACAGTACAACCTGACTGTTGTATACAGTAAAACCTGACTTATATACAGTACAACCTGACTTGTATACAATACAACCTGACTGTTGTATACAGTACAACCTGACTTATATACAGTACAACCTGAATGTTGTATACAATACAACCTGACTGTTGTATACAGTAAAACCTGACTTATATACAGTACATCCTGACTTGTATACAATACAACCTGACTGTTGTATACAGTACAACCTGACTTATATACAGTACAACCTGAATGTTGTATACAATACAACCTGACTGTTGTATACAGTACAACCTGACTGTTGTATACAGTATAATCTGACTGTTGTATACAGTACAACCTGACTTGTATACAGTACAACCTGACTGCTGTGCTATATACAGTACAACCTGACTGTTCTAATACAATACAATCTGACTGTTGTATACAGTACAACCTGACTTGTATACAGTACAACCTGACTGTTGTATACAGTATAACCTGACTGTTGTATACAGTACAACCTGACTGTTGTAATACAATACAATCTGACTGAAGCTCTTCTAAATAACTAAAAAGTTATAATAAGTTGAAATTAGACTGGACCTCTATTTAAAAAAAAAAATTGTTTCTAACGGGAATCAAACCCAAAACCCCTGGGTGAAAGTTAAGCATCTTGCCAATCAGACCATGCAGTTAAAAAATTGAAAATTCAAAAACAAAGTACTCGTGATGTGACATTTATTTAGAAATATCGCTATACAAACCATCTATTCAGTGCTACTCAAATGGTGGTCCACAAATTGGTGTCGGTCCGCCAGCCGGTGGAGTCGGTCTACGGGCCGGTGGTAGTCAGCCTATGGGCCAGTAGTAGCTGGTCGTAAAATTACATTTAAAAACCCTTTTTTAATACCCCCCCCCCCGTCTTAAAAGACTTAAGCCGGACCCTAGGTGACACTGAAAGATATATACAGGTCCGCCCACGAGAAAGTTTGAGTAGCACTGATCTATTCATAGTTGTTGTCGCTGTTGACTCACAGGTATCTGTTGTATCTCTCCATTGGGCGTCACAACTTGCTGTACGAGCTGGACGGCATGCATGGGTTGCGCGGGGGCTGGGGCTGCCTGGGTGGTCGCCTGCTGCCCTGCGCTCTGCACCCCTGCGCTCACCCCCTGCACCGTGGTGGTGCCCCCGCCCGCTCCTGTCCCGGCCCCAGTCTGCAATGCCGCCTGGTGCTGCTGAGCCAACTGGAAGTAGTAGTGCACCTGAAATAATATGGTCCACCATTATTAATACACCATTTAAAAATATTTCATTTTTACAGTTGCATGTTGTAATTCATGAATCGGAAGAATACAACAATAGGATAACTCCATGTATTTGCGAATCGGAAGAATACAACAATTTGATTACTCCATGTATTTTGTGGATCGGAAGAATACAACAATTGGATAACTACATGTAATTGTGGATCGGAAGAATACAACAATTGGATAACTCCATGTATTTGCGAATCGGAAGAATACAACAATTTGATTACTCCATGTATTTGTGGATCGGAAGAATACAACAATTGGATAACTCCATGTATTTGCGAATTGGAAGAATACAACAATTTGATTACTCCATGTATTTGTGGATCGGAAGAATACAACAATTGGATAACTCCAACATTTGATAAAACAAATTACAATGTCTTTAAAACTCCACAATGTGAATACCTTAACTTTAAATAATATATAAACTAAGGCTATATAAAAAAGTGGGAAAATGACGATAAATTATTTGAAATTAAAGATAAATTAAACTTTAGTGACTTAAAATACTGGGAAAATTTAGATAAACTAAATCCTTCATCAGAAAGTCAAACTGGTGATTCTTCTACAATGTATGGGACATGGACACACCTGATCCTGTGGCACTGCTGCTGTGTTCCCCGCCCGGCTGTCTTCCTTGGCCTTGGCGGGCTTCAGCTCCTGGCGGGGCACTATATCTATCAGGAAGTCAAACTGGTCCGATTTGATGATGGCCATGGCGATGTCATTTCTCTGCAATATACGTAAAAATCAAGGTGAAATAGAACAGTGAAACATTAAAGCATACTACTACCGAGGTTCAAAAGTTTTCAGTTTGAACAAGTTAAAGTTTCTAAGAGCCAATAGAAGACCTGTTGTTTCGTTATATGCTGAAATGTTAAAAATTGAATATCATCTAGTTTCTTTCAAAAGAAAGGAAAAGCCCAATAAAAATGAAATGACATTTAGGTGCTGTTTACAGAGAATCTTCTCCATCACCTGTAGAGTGAAAAAGTTGGCTAAACAGTTTCAGTTTGGGATAAAATCAATGGAATATAACCCGTGGAATTGAGTCAAGGCAGACCAGCAGAGACAGTCGCCGTGGAAACAGATGCATAAGTGCAAGAGCAAGTGTTACAAGTTAGAAGACTGAAATCATATTAAATAGTAGCAAGGTGTGGGTTTACCAAAAGTCCAGTGCTTCAAATTCTGTACGATTGTCTTGGCATGAATAAGGTGAGTGCAAGATGGGTACCAAAACTCTCGAGTTCTGTCCAAACACATTATATTTCATATACGCCACTCTTATTTAGTTTATCTTCCATGTCTTTGGCGTTTTTTTACCTATACTATTGTTGGTGTAATATAGAGGTCTTATTTTTTCAGGAAGCATGAGACAAATCTAAAATTTATCAACATGTAAAATTTTGCTCTAAAGAGACAAATCTAAAATTTATTAACATGTAATTGTCTCTCTCAATCATTTTCTTTTATTTTGGGATAAATATAATTATTATTAACGGCGAATAGTAGCGAGTGTCTCACAGGTTTACAAAAACAAATCTTTAAATTAAAACCAAAAACAATTTATAACAATTCAATGAAATTAAATTGACACTATAATAATTTTTTTTAACAATAATTATACATAAATAAGCCAGCACATAAGTCTAAATTATTAAAAATAAATTAACAATACACTATCTGTCCAATGGGAAATGAAATACAAGACATTGTTTATTTTTAGTTTACATTACGTTTTATTCAAAATACCCTCCTTGTGAGTCAATACAATACTGGAAGCGGTTGTAACATTTTCTGAAGCACTCCTGAAGCTCATTCTGAGGAATTGCCTCCAAAATCATGGTCGAAGCCTTCTGGATGTCTGAAATCGTGTCAAAATGCTTTCCTTTCATCGCCAATTTCAATTTCAGGAATAGCCAGAAGTTGCATGGAGCCAAATCAAGCGAATATGGGGGGTGATCGAGCACCACGATACTTTTTTTGGCCAAGAAATCGCGTACAATCTTGCTTTTGTGCGCCGGTGCATTGTCGTGCAACAAAAACCATGCCCCTTGTCCCCGGTATTTGGGTTGAACTTGAAAAATCCTGGCCCATAAATGATTTAAAACATCCAAGTACACATCAGCGTTCACCATTTGACCTTCTGGCGTGAATTCCTTATGGATAATTCCTTTGGAATCAAAGAAAATGGTGAGCAGAATCTTGATTCAGTTCTTCTGCATGCGCATTTTTTTCGGTTTCGAAGATTGGGGAACCTTCCATTCCGAGCTCTGGTGCCTTGTAAGTGACTCATACTGAAAGCACCATGTTTCATTGCCTGTTACAATGCTTGACATGAAGTCTGGATCCATATCAGCCGCTCTTTTCATGTCTCCGTAGTGCTCCACTATGCAAACTTATTGATCATCAATCAGTACAGACCTTTCGTTTGCCCAAATTTTCCAATAAATTGAGATGGACGGTGGATTTAGGAATTCCAGTGAGCTCCTCGATGAACCTAGTATTGAGTGAAATGTGAGGATGATTCAAAGTATTTGAGAAAAAGTGGTATAGAAGGTACAAGAAGTTGAGGAAGACCTAGAAAAACTGACGATACTTTTCCTTAATAAAAGAAAACGGTTACCTGCAATGTGCGTCTCTTGTTATCCTCGGTGTGTGCCCACGCTCGCAGAGTCAGTTCGTGGATGAATATTTCCGCAGCCTTTGCGAACAGGAGGGGTGCCTCCGCCGAGATCATCTTCACCTCCTCATCTAGCTTCATTATCTTTTTCACACGCGCCAGAGGCAGCACCTGGTTCTTGAAGCTTTCCTGTACAACAGCACATCAGTTAAATTAAATGTATGCCGTGCTATTACGCCAACTGCCAAAAATAAGGGGTCCTCACATCTCACACTTTTTGGGATCGTTATTTTATCAATCAAGCTCTAGTACAAACGTGGGCAAATGCAGCTCCGAGAGCCGCATGCGGCTCTTCGTTGGGTTAAGTGCGGCTCCCAATGTCTCTTATAAAAATATATCATAGATACTTTCATTCCCCATTATACTTGTATTTTCGTGATTTTGGAAACTTGTGCCAGAGTTCAAATATCCTAATTTAAAGAAAGCTGCTTGCCGATTATTTTCCATTTTCGGTACGACATATAGTTGTGAATCCTTATACTCCTCTATGAAATTTGTAAAATCTAAAAATCGTTCGCAGCTAACAAACGAGCATTTGACAGAATTGCTGCGAACTGCTGTAACAAATTTTACACCAAATTTGATAGATTTAGGTAAAAGTGATTAATAAACTTCTATTATATTATATTTTTATTAAAAAAAATTTGAACAAATTATTTAGTGTTTTTTTTTTCATTTTAATATTTTCTTATATGTGTATTTTTGACACTTTATATAGCAATTAAGATTTGTGTAGAATATGTAATAAATTAGAATGAGTGTATTTAATACAAAGTGAGAACGTGACTATGGTGCGGCTCTTTATGTATATGAAAATCCAGAATGTGACTCTCCTTGATCTCATGTATGCCCACCCCTGCTCTAGTATATAACAGATTAAATTGCTCTAGTATATAACAGATTAAAGTAAAACAAATTCTACATTTATGAAAATATATAATAATAAATATAGAATTTGTTTATATATATATCATTTATACATCGTCTCCTTTTACACCGGTTCAAAAATTGTTAGCTACGTATCTAAAATTCGTTCAGTTATCACAGACCCACCGAGATTCAAATTTCGAATTACTTTCGCAGAGAATCCAAGTATTCCTCTCTCGCTCTCTTGTATTCAAAATTCAATTCTCGTATTCTTTCTTCGACGACAACCATCGTATGGGTTTTGGCCTATTTATACTATGATTAATGACTGTTGCACAGGTAAGGTAATCAGTATGGATACTGTATGTACAATTTCAAATTTCAGTGAAATAATGAAATTATGTACTTAAAAAGGGTAAAAATTATTATAAAACACTGTTCATGAATACATGGGGTGACAATGTATGTGTATGACGAGATTAGAGATAAATGTGAACATAAATCAGATGTTTTGAGTAAGGTGAAGAAGAGCTCTCTGAGATGGTTTGGGAATACGGAACAAATGAATGAAGAAAGACTAACAAGATAAATATACAGTTCAAATGTGAGTAGAGACGCGGTAGAGGAAGATTAAGGAAAGTATGGTTGGATCAAGTGTATGATATTTTGAAAAAAGGAAATGTAAAAAATCAGAGAAATTGTAGAAGTTGTAAAGGAAAATGTTCGGATGTAGAAGAGGCAAAGGATGTGTGTCAGGTTAGGAAAGTCTGACGCTCTGTCCTCTCTGCCAATCCCGACACTAAAAAGGCGTGATGATATATATTTATAAAATTTGGCATAGACATTTTATTCTACAGGTTTGACGTTGGTTGGTTCCAGAGTCGTAGTGCACGAAACAGTAAAAGACAACATAAATTGATGATGGTATGTATGTATGTACATATGTGCACTTGACGCTCAAAGGGCACAAAAGCTGAAATACGGTCTGATAACCTCCAAGTCCTAGTTGAACATTCCAAGCCCTGTACACTATTCACAATGAATAAATAAATATGTACTTACAGGCCCCACCCGCCTGATGTCCTCCATGATCCACTCCCAGAAGTGCTCCAGTGCCTGGTGCATGTCCCCCCCCTCAATGCCACCATCTTCTACCCCCGCGCTCGCACCGTCGTCACCCGCTCCACCCGCACTGCCCTCGTCCTGCACCTGTACTGCGTTCCCCGAACCATCACTGCAATTTCAATACCTTCAATGCCTGAACTATCATATCAATTTCCATATAATGGCTGGACCATCTTTACAATTTGAGATATGTTATGTTGAAACAAAGACATCCACGGAAAAAAAATTGTCACTAAATGCAACCAGAAATATTAGTATTTGTAAATAACTTGGCTGAACCAACCCTGTACTTTCCCCACAATGACTCAATTAAATTTCAATACATTCCCTGAACCATACTTACAATTTCAATACATTGCCTGGACCATCCTTACAATTTCAATACATTTCATGGGCCATCCTTACAGTTTCAATAAATTCCCTGAACCATCCTTACAATTTCAATACATTGCATGGACCGTCCTTACAATTTCAATACATTGCCTGGAACCATCATTATAATTATAACATATTATCAGAACCATCCTTACAATCTAATCTATTTCCTGAACAATCATTATTTAACACATTATTTGGACTTTTCTTAAACTTCAACACATTGCCTGGATCATCCTTACAATTTCAATACATTGCCTGAACCATCATTATAATTTCAACATATTGCCTGGATCATCCTTACAATTTTAATATATTGCCCGAACCATCATTATTTAACACATCACTTAGCATTTTCTTACAGTTTTAACACATTGCCGGATCATTCTTACAATTTCAATATGTTGTCTGAACCACCATTATACAATTTCAACATATTGCCTGGACTATCTTCACAGTTTTAATACAATACATTACCTGGACCAAACACATTGTCACAATCATGCACTGATTTCTTTAATACATTTCTCAGTCTATTTCTGTGATTCTTGTGGTTTTAATAGATTATTACTCTTAACCTTTTACTCCAGCGATGGTCGTCATCCCCTGTGGGAAAACAGACATTTAGTTTTTTCCCTCGCATCAGGGCGCTATTGGGTTTACCCAAGCTATAGGACTACCCAATTTCTCTTTAGCCATGGGAGCCTTAATGCTAAACTTTTCATCTTCAATCTATCTTTATTCAATTGTAATTTTTGGGGCCATTTTGATTCTTGGCTGATTCGCAGATCACATATTGTGATGCTGCAATAAAATCACGTCAATACATTCTGAAGGGATCTTTATTTAGCTTTACATCGGTATATCATATTTACATCGGTATTTACAAGATGTTTCCAGTTGTAGTTGAGTGTCACTGTTTGTCAGGTTGATGAGAGCGTGCAACGGGGTTTTGTTTCTGTGTAATCAAAAATCGGAAAGAAGTATCGATTTATTTTTTTCATGCTTAATATCCTCAGTGAGATACAGGCAAAAGCCTAGTTTACTGGGGATACGACAAATGAAAGGCAACAAACCCAGATCCATTAAAATTGTATGTCCAAATCAAATTATCTGTTGTTTTTCTCAAATTGTGTATATTTCTTGTCATGTGTAATAATAAATAAATAAATAAAATAAATAAATCTTAGGGCCAATTGGCTACTCCGAACTAGTGGAATCAAAAAATTATTCAGTTGCATTCAAAATATTATGTGAAAGTCCTGGCAACTTGCTGGGCTGCTTGAAATTCAGGCCTTAAGTCTGGTGTCACCACTATTCTTTTCACACTCAGCTGTGTCTCCACCCGAGGTGGAGTCTCTTTGGACAGTTCCTTCTTCGTCACTTAGTGGCATCGCAATCATAATAAATAAAGAAGATTTGATCCTCCGATGGAGATCGCGCTAGATGGGAACTTATTTCATCCTCCATAACAGTGTAGTGGAATCTAAGTGAATTTAATCTAGACACTTGATTATAATTTAATCTAGACGCTTGATTGTAAAGTATAATTTAATCTAGACACTTGATTGTAAAGCATATAAAAACAGTGAGCTTAACAATAAGGCCTCGGCCACACAGGAAGGAGCCTCGCTTGATGTTTAGAGCTATGCTGCAAGTTAGGAGACATATCGTAGCGAACCAACACACCACATACTATCGCAATGGGACACACTGCACGCTTCGCGCCACGCTACATGACGATTAGTCACCGAGTGAATTTCCTAGCGAACAGGCGTGTTGGTTAATTTTATTGTGTCACCGAGTGATTTTACAAGATGGCGGAAGTTTTAATAACAGCTGTCTATAAAAGGGAGCCGTTGTGGAACCCATCGAGCAAATTATACAAAAATGTACCTGTAATAAAATCACTTTGGAATGAAGTTACACAAAAAGTAAATAAAGATAAGGTAAGTTGTAATTAAATTGGTTACTTTTGAGAGTGGCATCGTTTGTTGACTCAACGACTCCCAAATGTCAAATGAATTTGTGTGAAGCACTTTGGTGTGGCCAAGCATGAAGTCACCTAGTATATTAGTCACGTAGCACCTAGCAAATCACTTTGGTGTGGTCTTAGCCATTCTCTTGCAACTATCTAGATAAGAGTTACGCAGAATTGTGAATATTCTTTGGTGAAAGGTTACATTATTTCTAAAAAGAAAATAAAGACTTGAACACACTTAAAGCATTCAAAAGTATTTTGAGTAGACTCAAAGAATCTCGATCCGTGACATCTGTTATTGAACAAAATACTAGACTCAAAGAATCTCGATCTGTGACATCTGTTATTGAGCAAAATACTAAGGAGTGAAATTATTTTACAATGAAACTACATGAGTGAGGACCTCCATGGCCTAGTTGGTAATAATGACTATCTTCCAGCCCAGGGGTTGCGGGTATGAATTCCATTCAAATCCAGATTTTTTTAAATATACCAGTTTGGTTGGTTGGAAGAGACTGGCACATGGCAATAAGTCCGCCAGGTTGTACTATATTCAACGAAAGTTTATTACAAGTATAGTAATAGATATCATAAAAATAATGGACACACAATTGATTTTCTCTGAATAATGAAAAAGAAAATGTTCAATTTTGATGGCGTTTTTATTTTATAGCACATCACTCTTGAGTAATGATCGATCTATTTAACTATTTGGCTGGAACACAAAAAATATACCTTATATTAGCCAACTTTTATTATTTATTTTTTAATATGTATTTTTTACAGATTTTAAATTGCAATAATCAAGGTATTAGTGTACCAAAAAGTCGGCGAAATGTCAATTCATTGTCAAACGTCATTATCAAGTTTAAAGTACAAATATAACTGAAGAAAGAGGAAACTTGGGAAATGTATAAAAATAATATTAAAACGAGGATAACACTGGGGAATGCAGATAAAAAGTAAAAGTTTACCATCGGAAAAATATTTGCAACACAATACTTACGATACGAAACAAACGGACATGTTGTTTCCTTTATGCGTTGTAGCGACGAGCGGAGATCAAAATAAACTCGGCGAGATATGACAAGTTCGTAACAAATAAACTATTTGTAAAATATTGTGAACGATTTAAAATTGCTGCTTTAATATCGAGAGCCAATCAGAGAAATAATTCGGAATCGCCAATCACCAATTACATGGAACGTGATTCGTCCAGAGGTGGCCAATATTAAGCAATAGATATCTGGTGTTGCCATTCTACCTTATTTAGACACGCCATCACTGAGTACGCGATCATTCGCGTATAGACGTTTAATTTTTTTTTTAACTGGAATATAATTATTAACCCTCTTTTCGTCTCCATCCCCCCGATACTGTATCGTTTGTTATTCGTTAAATTTCGGTAGATAGATTATATTTGCCGATTTTGATTTTATGATAAGCTAGTGGTGCTAAAAAAAATTTTTAATGCATTCCAAGTTTTCTGTGAAAATATTGGCAACTTGCTGGACTACTTGAATTTCAGATCTTAAGTCTAGTGTCACCATTATACACTCGGGTGTGTCTTGGCCCGAGGTGGAGTTCCTTTGAATAGTTCATAAATATATTAACAGAATGCGTAACTGTCAATATCTTGTATGGGTATTATTTTCACATAGTTTTTATTTTCGTCATTAATTTAAACTTTTCAATTTTCTTTGTGGCCCTAACTTAAGCCCATTATTTTTTAAGTTTAATAATAATTTTAAACATTTTCTTCTGGTTTCCGTAGAGAAAACTATACGAACAGTGTAAGTTATACTGTTGCATAGTAAATATGATATTAATTTCTTTAAGGAAAGCTTTTCATGATATATTGAATACATAAAATAAAATATACTATCACACTTTGCAAGAACGTTACACTTAAATTTGAAATCGAATCTTCTACATACTATTTTTTTCTTTTTAGAAAAGTTTGGTAATACTAAAAGCATCGGATAATTTGAATATATATTTATTTAAGCATGTACTTTACATAGTTTATTGTGTTTTAAATCAAAACTATATTTTAAAATACACGTAATAAATTTCGTAAGTCAAATTTTAGTAAACATTTCATTATTATATTAATTGTTCAATAAAATATTAAATATACCAATACACAATAATAAAATATTTATACTCTTATACAATGTTCTTTTTAATGTCATTTTTACATCTTTTATATTAGATTTCATTTCAAACAAAACAATTATTCAAACCAAACTGTTTTTGGTTTCCACAATAAAAATAAACCTAATTTTAACATATTTGAGATGAAAGTTGAAGATTTTAATTTAAATGAAAATTTTAGTTATAATTTTATCTACGTATTTGCTTTTTAGATTATCAAAATTTCATAAAAAAAATCTGTGGGTTGGGTTTTAAAAATAATATTTATATTAGTACATGGATCGTTATCTTATATTTTTATTTAATAATATTATATTTGTTCAAATTATCCAGTCACGTAAACTTAGTAAGTGATCAATACTGGCTTCATATAAATTTAGCTCCCAATATTGAGAAAGTTGATCCTTATGGCTTACGGCATTTGTTTAAAATTATAGCATTATTATTTTGTGTGATATAAATCACTGGGAATTAATAAATATGAATAGCTAATGAATGTTTCAATTTGCATTTTCAGACTAGACTTGATTTCGCACTACATATGAACTCAATAAACTCTTCCTCGATAAGAAAAAAAAAGAATATTTCTATGGTGCTTTGGTAAAGAGGTACAAGTCATCAATTACTTATTTGTCAGTTTGAAGTTTTGCAGCACTTGTATTTCTGAAATACAGACCTCAGGTAAATTTTAAAGGTAAACTTTGAATACATAAATAATTTATGAATTTAAAGTTTACCTTTAAAATTTACCTGAGGTCTGTATTTTAGGAATACAAGTGATGCAAAACTTTAAACTGACAAATAAGTAATTGATGACTTGTACCTCTTTACCAAAACGCCATAGATTTGTTGATCGATAACAACTGTGTTTACAGACATTAACATTATTCTAACCCAGCTTTATGAACGTTTCACGTATGGTAACATTCAAGTCGGGTGCACAAATTATTGTCAACAGCGTTTCGCCATTAAAATAACAAGTAGGCCTGGCAAGATGGCGGCCGCCGAGATCCAGGTGGTTAATCCTGGGAATTTACAAAAAATAGAGAGGTAAATTAAATTAAACTACTCGAAAATAGCAAATAAAGTAACAATACACATTTATTTAGTATAAATAAGTATTCATTCCGTAGGATAATAGGTGTATTTCATGTTTTTCTCTGTTTGACTCGAAGTTCAACGTTCTAATAGTTTGTTGTGTTTTATTTTGGTAGTTTTTTCAACGACACCGCGTACAGAGAGGCGATAGAGAATTCTTCCAACTTCAACACGAGACTATGCGTGGAGCGGCGGCTGCGAATGCCCTTCCTGGACCCTCAGACTGGTGAGTTCTCGCGCTAGGAAATGGCTTATCTCTAGCGTGGCGCTTGTACTGATAAGAATGGACGCCTTGGATTTACAAACTAAGTTTCTGAACTGGATTATTTTTTCATAGTATTGTTGGATGTTATGCGTAATGGAATAATAAAAAATATTTGCGAAATTCAAATATTGGTCGAAACTGACAATAAAGGGCCGTTTCCTCAAGGGCGTTCCAACTTGTTAATTGAACCCGTTATTCTTGACATATTCAATACATTACAAAATAAATATACATATTGATTGTATGGTATTTTGAAAGTTCGATCAAGTGTAAGATATTTTGAAATAAGGAAATGTAAAGTCAGAAATCTTTGGAGCTGTATGAGAAGGTGTATGGATGTTGAAGAGGTAAAAGATGTGTCGCGAAAGGAAAGTCACGCGCTTTCTCTATAGGTAGACGATGTGTTGATATGTATGTGCGTGCGTGCGTTTCTTCTTAACTTCATTGCATGTGTGTGGACGCACGTGTGCGTGCGTTTCTTAACTTCATCGCATGTTCAATGTTGAGCGTTGTGGTCCTCTGCTATGTATTGAACTCAGCGCAACACCTGCCTCCATCCCTTCCTAGGCTGGTCCTGGGCCACATCCTTTTTATTTGATCCGTTGATCTCATAGAATACCGTCCTATTCCTTGCATTTCTTCAACTGTCCCCGTGATCACCAAATTTAGTTTCTCCAGATTTTCATAATTTTTTTTAGCAACATCCTCAAAGTACGTTAGAATTTTTGATTACATGTAGAAAGTCTTTCGGTAATCTCTAATTCTTGGATGATAGACATTTATGCGCCTTGCAGTCCATTGGATATAGAGCATCCACCTCCAACACCACGACACCAATATATCATGTTTGTTTTTCCTTTTTCCCATCATCCATTTTTTCATTCCATACAGTGCTACAGAGAATACTAGACTCGACCACGTGGTTTTAGTTCTGAGTACAGACCGGTCAGTCCACATTCCATACAGTGCTACAGAGAATACTAGACTCGACCACGTGAGTTTTAGTTCTGAGTACAGACCGGTCAGTCCACATTCCATACAGTGCTACAGAGAATACTAGACTCGACCACATGGGGTTTAGTTCTGAAGACCGGTCAGTCCACATCTTTTTATCAACCTAGATTATTGGTTGTGTAGATCATTTATCGAGAAGAATGTTTTCTATAATCAGTGCTGTCCTGTTAAATTGATTGAAAGTTTATTATGTGTATATAATAATGTTCCTGAAAAATAATACTTTTATTAATGAAAGCTCTTCAACCCATTTACAATGTGTGTTCCAGGTGTTGCCCAGACCCACTGCAACCTGTTCATGAGTCGGAGGCAGCGGATGCCCGGGGCCCGGGAGGGACAGCTCTACACATACCCCGCTGCCAGGTAATCAATCACTTGGTGATGGCTAGTCCTCCAACCAGAGAGATTAATATGTATCCTATTGAATCGAATTTTTCTCGTGCTGGATTGCATTTATAAGACATATGGAATCGAAGGGAGGGCGGACAATGTCAGGACAAAAAGTATGCTAAGGACAACGGAAATGAGAACTCTACGTGCTATTGATGGGAAGACTGCGTGATCATGTAAGGAACACCACAATCTGAGAGGTCTGTGAGGTCCAAGATGTCAGATGGGAATGACAGCGTCGAAGATACTGGTACCAACATGTACAAAGAATGAATTCCACAAGAATTCCATACATAGCTCTGCATGGGGTGCCGGATGGACGGCGTCCACCAGGGAGACCCCCGAAACGATGGAGAGATAGCTGGAGCTCAGCATCACAGGAGGACAATCCTGCAGTAACAGACTCTAGTCTATAATAATAATAAAAGGTCAATTCAAATAGCACCGTTTAGATAGTAAACTCTCCTTTAAGGGCGCTCCAACTAAGTAATTAAACCCCTTGGTAGAGAGTAGATTACTAGAAGGGTGACACACGTGCGCGTGTATTGCTCTTCATCTTCAGACCGATTGGCTATTCCGATCCAGTGCCTTCAAAGGATACTTTTGGTGCATTCAATATTTTCTGTGAAAGCACCGCTGACTAGTTAGGCTGTTTGAACTCCAGGCCTTAAGCCATTTTATGTGTATATTGGCCGCATTGCGAGTCTTTCCTTCTCCCGTGATGTAGGACTATTATCTTAGCGCAGATTTTGATACTCGCCGGTTTCGAGTATATAAATGTTTTAATTCCCCATTGACTTTGTTTCTTGTTATCGCACACTGTTCAATATCTCATAACTCTTCCATCACCTGAGAAAATACTACCCTTGTAAAATAAATGTTTTTATACTAAAGAAAATGTAGCATGGTCCCTGTTATGTTTCACAAATTTGTCCCAATACAACCTTGTAACGACATTCAGTAATTAAATTTTTTTTATCAACTTTAATATAAACCTCGATTCTAATAAATAGCAAGTTATTTAGGTAAATACATTACATAAAACTAACAATAATGACAAATTAATACATCTTTTTACAAATTAGAAAAAATATGCCTGTTTGTTAGAATCAAATAATATTTGGCAACGTTCGTCAAAAGTCACTACGTTAGTCTGCATTGGCTAGAGATGGGTTATACGATAATTGGATTTTTTATTTTTTTATACGTAAAATGAAATGTTCGTAATTAGTATTAATTCATAGTGGATCTTGGCCTATTTAAAGATAGATACAAATCATACAATGCATTAGAAAGTCAGTATAATGAAAATTAGGGATTAAAGCGTCAGTTTAGAGAAAAACAATTTTTTGATTTATAAAAAAACGATTCGATTTGCAAAAAAAAAAAACATTTTACCCCATCCCTTTGAGACATGACATTTCAAATGTCACAGGGACCATGCTACATTTTCTTGAGTATAATTTAACATACTATATAATGTGATTATGGTGGAATGTTTTATTCTACATACTTTATTTTACACTTAGGATGTTTTATTCTGCTCGATACATTTATGTTTCTGTAATTTAGATTCTACCTTAGGATGGGGCTGCCTTATGGTACGAGTATATGCCTAGTTAGGCAGTAAAAATTAAAAAATATTAATAAATCAAATAAAACACCTAAATATGCGAATTCCTCGACTTGCTCTAATTTTTCCTTGCTAACCCGTATATCACATTAACTTTCCCACTATTCTTTCACCATAATCATGACTAACATATATCTGAATGTACAATGTATCGATTGCAGATGGCGCAAGGCCAAGAGACAGTATTTAGTGCTGCAGGGCTCGGGCGGGTGGGGCTCCCTGGGGGGCTGCGGCCTGGGCGGGCCGGGAGGCAGCGGAGACCCAGACGGGCTGGAGGACGGGGACGCCACCACCATGGACACGCACGACACCGACAGCAAGGATAGCCACCACCACAAGGATGATATTTCCAAGGTATGCGCACCACTTTCATGTCTTGACAATTACATACGTCCATACCAGCACGCCATCTCCCTTATAGGGTAGGCAGATAATACAGAGTGCCGGACTTTCCTATCTCGACATACATCCTTCACCTCTTGTATCAGACGTATGCGTCATCATAAGACAATTGTGTTTGATTTCTTAATTGTTTTCTTGTGCCCTTACATTTATAAATTCCTGTTAAGATTTTGATGTATAATATTTGTATGTGTATAGATTTTTGGTTATAATTTGATATTTGTTTGGTTTTTGTATGTATTTTTATGTTTATTTGGGTCCGCGTTGCGTCGTGACCGCAACGGAAATGGGACTTATGGACGGTCGTCGCGAGACTATATCGCTGGCCGGTCGGCCTCTGCTTGCGCTCCCGAATATTGTGGTATTTTGCGAGGTGTGAGCGCATGCAGTGGCGGAAAATTGCGCTTACGATGAGCGATCGACCTTTCATAAGAAACTAAGTTCACTCTACCTACTGTGTTTTACTTGCGATCATCTAGTACCTGCCTAAGAGGAATCTCTTCACCCCTCTACCTCTTCACCGATCTACGCCTCTGAACGTGAGCTGAATTCTCCGAGCATTGCACAGCAGCCATCCACCTATGATACAGTTCTTTGTACCTGTGCCATACACCTCTTCTACATCCGTACACTTCATACAACTCCTACGATTTCTCTGACTTTCTGTTTCTTTTTCAAAATATTATTTAATTAATTTTGCAAGATACTTCTAATGACTTAAAATTGAATGTTAATTTTTTTGTATATTACAACCTTTGTCTCTTATTGTACTCAGGGGTGGTTCTATGATGACATGACCATGGAAGAACTAGATACATACGAAGAGCCCGAGCCAGACTCTGACGAGGACTACTGTGATGAGAGCTACTCAGCACGGCGGAAACGGGGAGGGGGCGGCGGGAGCGGAGGCGGGAGTGGTGGGGCCGGGGGCAGTGGAACGGGAGGCCCCGGGGATAAAGGCACTCCGGGCAGCGGCAAGGGTGGCCGGCGGGGTCGCGGGGCTGCCGTGGAACCTCCTGACACTAGCGGGAATACCACACCCAAAGGCAGGGGAAGAGGAGGGGTGAGTTACACCCACCAATCAATATCAGTTGATGTTAATTTGTCTTGTATTTTTTTTAGTTACATATGTGTTGTGTATTCTTTTGTCAGTGTGTATACTTGTGTAATAGGAGAAATCCGTGCAAAGTGGATAAAAAAAATCTAGTCGGTTTCACATGTATTGCATAGTCTCATCTCAGTAACACATGTATTATACTTCAGAAAATCTAGGATGGGTCCTGCGATGTTTTAAACGTCATGTCTCCAAGGGATGGAGTAAAATGGTTTTTTTTTTACAAATCGAATAGTTTTTTTATAAATCGAAAAATTGTTTTTCTCTAAACTGACGTTTTAATTCCTAATTTTCATTATACTGACTTTCTAATGTATTGTATGATTTATATGTATCTTTAAATAGGCCAAGATCCACTATGGATTAATACTAATTACGAACATTTCATTTTAGGTATAAAAATCTAAAATCCAATTATCGTATACCCCATCCCTAGCCAATGCAGACTAACGTAGTGATTTTTGACAAACGTCACCAAATATTATTTGATTTTAACAAACTGCCACATTTTTACTAATTTGTAACAAGATGTATTAATTTGTCATTATTGTTAGTTTTATGTAATGTGTTTACCTAAATAACTTGCTATTTATTAGAATCGAGGCTTATATTAAAGTTGATAAAATAATTAAAATTACTGAACGTCGTTACAAGGTTGTATTGGAACGCGTTTGTCAACTGTTAGATTTTCTGAAGTATAGGTATCCCTTTGTAGGTTACACATGTATTGCATATCTCCATGTTAGTTACACTTGTATTATATGTCCTCTTGTAGGTTACACATGTATTACATATCCCCTTGTAGGTTATACGTGTATTATAAATCTCCTTGTGTATGCTTTTGTTAGTATTTCTTTAATAATTATGTTAGTTACACTTGTGTCCCTTGTGCCTCTTATCACGATACATTTACTCCCACATGAAGCGTTAACAAAGATGTTGTGTTTCAGGGGCGCGGGCGGAAGAAGGCCGTGCAGCAGACCCTTCCGTACGAGGTGGCGGGGGATGCGGACAAGCCATACGGCTGCGAGCGTGAGTTGCATCATTCCTATACAGTAAAACACCATTATAACACACGCAGCTTGCGTTTGTGTCGCATTTTTATTTGTTCTTATTGGTGACAGTCGTATCGATTTAATTTTATTATATCAATATTATTATTGTTTCGTTCAAATTAACGGAGTTTTACTGCGCAGCAAAACCCTAATTATTTATTTATTGGCTATTTGAAATTGCGGTCATTTTTCCATGTGTATCGGAAAGTTTAAAACAGACTATTATTTGTCTTGGGACATGATACAATCTAGCATTGAATTAGTTTTCTTTTGCTATCCACATTTACTCCATTTTTTCTATTTAAAATTTACATATATAAAATTTATATATATGAAATGCTGTACGGAATCTGAGATTGGGCACCTGGAATAAATGTAAGAAGAAAGACTTACGAAACAAATATACAGCGCAAGTGCGAGTGGAAGCCGTGGTAGAGGATGACCAAGGAAAGGATGGTTGAATTGAGTGTATGATATTTTGAAAGGAGATGTAAAAAGTCTAAGAAATCGTTGGAGCTGTATGAGAAGGTGTACGGATGTAGAAGAGGTGATATATGTATATTGAGATGGGAAAGTTTGGCGCACTCAGCCGAACCCGACAGGGTGACGGCGCGATGGTATATAAATGATATCCAACTTTCCAAAGGCGTTGCAATCTTCTTGACCAAATATGAGGGCAATGTCAAAAAACACCAATTATTTGGTAATATTAAAATTTAAACAGAAAATAAATCACGTCTAGCAGTTATGGAAGCACCAGAGCAAACAACAATTTTTTCATAAAATAATCTGTGGGTCTTTTAATTCTCGTGTTGGTGTTATCTATCTAAATTTATACTTAATAACCTAAGAGAGTATTCATTTATAAACATCCATCCAACATCAGCAACATGGCTTCTGCCCCGAGTGGGCTCTGGTAGTAACTCCTCGTATGCCTGCTGCGCTGCACTGTTACTCTAAAGTAGGGTGTCCGACCAGTCACTCACCATCTACCAATGGATCGCGGCATGTTTTTAAGTAGATATTTACTTTTTCTTCCATCGTATATACTAACAAATATTATTTTAGTAGATCCTTATAAGAAATACGACAAGCTGGAAAAATGAAATTAGTTTTGTAGTTATGACAAATGTAGCGCAAAAACTGATGTCATGCATTGGCTCTACATTCGTATTTCCCAATATGAACATTTTATAATCAGAAATAAGAAATTCTCTAAGTGACAAACACAACACCTTGATCAGTGTTTAAGATTATCTCTTTCGTCATAAATCTACAATGGAAAAGCTCTCATTAACATTACAATTATTACAACATTATAATAAATATTAAATTATTATATCTGACTATAATTTTGTATTTTTTCCTGTTCACTGGTAGATAGCGACATCACTCTGAAAAAAGCATCTCACGTGCACACAAATTTTGAGCAGTCCTGCTCTAAAGTGACATCTGAGATTATCTCTTGCAACTTTTGCAGGAAGACCCTCTAGAAATACTAAATTAAATGTAACGTTTGCCATATTTTTCTCCCGTATCTCGTAGTATGCGGCGCACGCTACAAGACTCGGCCAGGGCTGACGTACCACTATACACACTCGCACAAAGAGGGCGGCAGCGGAGGTGGCGCCAGTGACGGGGATTCGCGCGACAGTCCCGCGCGGGGACCCGCCCCCGCCGCCGCCACCACCGGTGCCACGCCCGCAGCTCCCGCTGCGACCGGACCCATCGTGCCCCCCGACCAGCCCAGCACAGAGTATCAGGATAGCTACGTCACCTTTATCACCGGTAACAGTGAGTTATTCAGGCTTTTATTTTTTTAATTTTATATATTTACTTATAATGTTCCTATATAGTTTCAGTGTCCCGTTATATCTAGGAAGTGTGTTCTAAGATAAAATGGTGATTCCTGTTAAGTTCTTATGTTAGTTTTAATCCGTAGATTATAAAATGTTTTGCTATACAAACTTGGTAAGTAAAATATTAAGATTTGTAAAGCGAAATAGACCTCTCACTTTAATTTAAGTTTATTGTGTAGAATTTTCTCACATTTCTACACTTAGCAAAGAGCATATTGACTATTTGATAAGGTTTAATAACCTCTTCTAGGGCTTGTGACATGGACATTGGAGTCCTGCAAGGATCAGTATTAGGTCCTCCTATATATCAGATCTTCCAGGGCTTGTGACATGGACATTGGAGTTCTGCAAGGATCAGTGTTAGGTCTCCTATATTGTAGATCTTGATCCTAGAATGCTATCAATAAACTGTTCCAGAGTCCATGGTTTGTTAGCATACAGTTTGCCTTTCAAATAACCTCAAAAAAAATAAGTGCAGTTGTTAATTAGTACGATGTGAGGGTAAAATGATTTGATTCTATATATTATTTATAGTTCAGGTGTTAACTAACACTGTGGAGGAGGAGAAGACATTGTAATTGGTTTACTGAAAACACTTTATTCCACATAAAATAATGGTATAACCCTACCGGTTTCAAGGTTTTCACCTCATCATCAGGGGAGAAGTATTAATAGGACTAAATTATGCCCGGGCTGGTACCGACAAACTAAGACACTTCTAAAGGTAAAAGTTTGGAGCGGGAGTTGTATGATTCTCCATGGATGATGCCAAATATTTGCATATCAATAATTACGGAATAAATTGGATAGATTCGAGGAGGTATATTGCGATGGACATCTGCTAAACACATATGTCCCTCCACCCACAATCCCCACTCCGAATTTTACCATTAGATAGATCTTGTGTTTGGGTGCGAGCCTGGATATAATTCAGGTTTGTTTGTGCTCCCCGATGATGAGGGGAAATCTTGAAACCGGTAGGTTTATTCCATTATCTTAATTAAAAAGAAACAGTGTTTTAGGAAATCAATAACAGTAAAATGATTTGAATAAAAATAATCACAATTTTAGAATATTTTGATGTGTACTTGTTAATGTTGAATTTAGCCCTACTCTGTTACACAATTGTCCACAAAATAATGCAGGTCTCTTCTAATATGGGGATGATATGACTACCATGTTGAAATAAAAAAAAAGTCTAGTTATCCAATTGACTGTATCGAAAGAGAATTTAAAATTGAATACCCAGAACATCGGTTATATCTTTGTTTTCCACTGAAATTCCAGGAAGGACAGGCGGCGTGGCGTCCGCAGCAACTGCGGCCCCTCCCCCAGCTCCTGCATCCACTCCCGCAGTAGCTGCCACCAGCTCAGGACCAACTTCTCCCACCGGAGGGGCAGCCCCCACCTCCCCGGGCCCCGCGCCCGCCCCCGCTCAACCGCCTGCGCGATCGCCCCCACCCAGCCCTAAACCCGGCAAGGCCTCGCCCTACTGCGACTTCTGCTTGGGCGATAACACCTGCAACAAGAAGAGTGGCGTGCCTGAGGAACTCGTCTCCTGCTCCGACTGCGGTCGATCAGGTAATAACTCGACAACAGTCGTCAACGGCCGTGATTCCTTAACTTTTATAGGCAAGAGCTATCCGGCCGATGAGTTTGACCACTTTGTGAGTAGCTGCCTTAAGGACGGGGCGCCGATTTTGCCGCCGCCGTCTGTCCTGGCGCCGACAGTGCTATCACCTCCCGACCCAGTGCCGAGAGAACGCCGCAGGTCGAACCGGCGCCAGGACACGACCGCGGCTTCCGCTGTTCGCAGTACTCGAAGGAGGCAGCTCTCCAACACGGCGCACTAGGCAGTTGTTTGACGGCGCCGCTAATAACTGGCGTTGTTTTTTCATTTCTACATTGCGGCCAGTCTTCTCACGTGTAAGAGATCAACTGACAGCATCCACATATCGATCAATCTTAAGTTATTTTGAGCAATATTTAAAAATACTTTAATTAACGGGCCATTGGACTAAGTGTGGAATTTTATTTTACTCTCATTGACATTAGGACCCACTCGTGTGGATATTCATAGCTCCTAACGTCGATGAGAGTCAAATTGAAATTCCACGCTTAGTTATCCCGATGGTCCAGCATGGATTTAGACAAGTATTTGTCAGTGGTCCACCGAGTGATGAAACCATTGGCAACTATCGAGGCCTGCCAGTGTTATCGAGGCCTGCCTGCACACTTTCAAATTAAAGATAAAACACCTGTTGACCAAAAGTGCTCTAATAACTTGACAATCTGGAGACTGTTCGCAATGTGTTTCAACATTTCTTCAAATCCATTGCCCCAAAACAACGCGATTAGATTTTAGTTCTGCATTGTGTTTTTCTTTGTTAATTTTACCTTTTACATTTAATTGGACAGTGGAAATGTTGATCTGGCTGCCGCGAGCTTGATAATAATGAAAGACAACGCTATGGAATAGCGATGCGAAGTACGTATTATCATAAGGGACCGCTATCATTGTATCTCCGTCAGTTTGTTTTCAAGCTGATTGGGCGTTTCCACGTACACATCCTTGCACCAGACGCCTTGTCAAGTCACTTTGTAATATCGGTCTTTCAGGTAAAATATTGTAAATGGTCATTTAGAAGTCTATTTTCACCCCAAATATAGTCCCTTAACTCAAAGATATAGCGGATCACCTAATCATTTCCAAAATACAACTGATGAACAACAATGGTCCCAAAATAGAGCCTTGTGGAACCGCAGATGTTATATTCCATTCACAATAATTTGCTGTAATCTATTGGAGCCAGTTCAGAAAATCTCCATGAATTCTCAATGCTTGAAATACTTTCCTATGCTTCTTCTTGTTATGGTCTCCATTGAAGAACCTCATAAACCTATCTATGTTTTGGCAATGCAATCAGCCCATTGCCTTTTTTCTTTGTGAACTACCCAGATCATAGTTTATTCCCGAATTTATCTGTTAGGAACTGTGTCTCACAGGGAAATATTGAGTGAGAAAGTACACGATCCATCAATTGCTCAAAATGGAATTTTATTTCGTAGCAGTACAGATTTTCTGCTAATGGAATGTCAAGCCCGCATCTCCAGATTCTGTAGCCATGCTATAGCATTCTCCGACACATCACGCAGTTCCTGTTATCTACAGATTGCGATGAATGTTTTTCCAATCCTGGAACTTCCAACTTTCCTGCTCGCATAGCTTCGAGAAATAGAGTGGAGCCAAGTTGTGCCTCGTGAATCACATCTGAAACTCGCTCCTTTATTTTTTAACATGTTTTTGTTCACCTGTAAAATGGTTCAAAAGTTACAATTTTTCCCTGAGTGTGGTTGGTTACATTTGTCCGTCAAATGTAATTACAGTGCAAAGATTTTATAAAGTGACAGACGTGCACGGTGCAAACTGAGGTGGTCGTGACAACAGTACAATAAATAAATAGCCTTGGTTAATTCCAATCCCGAGGGACCAACCGAATAATGTTCAAATTTTAATCTTGTTAAGAATAAATCACAAAAAAATTGCAATTTATTCTTTTAAAAATATTTCTTTCGAATCTAACTAGCGAGAGATTTATATGAATTGGAATTAACAGGCTGCTGCAGAGACTGCAAGTGCGCTGCGTTAGGGATGTATGCAATACCATTTGAACTGTGAACCAATTGGGCGCGCGACCCTCTGTACAGGGAACCTCGTTAATTTAAATGTCTTCGCTAGTGGCTGGATGTCTGTTAATCATTTACAGTCACAAAATGGAACATATAAAGAGATTTCTTCTCGTTAATACAATCCGGTGTGTTTAGTTTTTATATAAACTCACTTGGAACAATTCACACGTACATACCATCGCAACATTTGATTTTATGTATGTGTCAATTGTTTGTTTGATCTAAACAGTTGAATTATACTCATCATGTTCAGTGCTGAGAACAAGCCGAACATGTGTGTATGAGCACACGCCCAGTGCGCACGACACACCTGACGTGTGTTCTGTTGATGATATGTGTCTGCGATATTATATTTCATCTATCGATGTATTTGTATTTACGTAAAACTTATTCGTGGTGAATGTGCTAACGGGTGTGTATTATTTTGCTATTAAATAGTTAATCATACTAACAAGGAGCTTTCATAACGTGTAAACTGGCAATATTTCAATTTTCCTATCTCATTCTTTGTCATGTTCCATTTTGAGGGTGTTTATAGTTGAGAAAATACAATAAACATGATTTACGGAAGGCATCCAAATATCACATACTTCGGAAATTGAATTAACAAGATTCAACCCGGCCGCTGTAAGCGAGAAAACTATTTGTAGTTGAAATGATTAGTCTATGACTCTTTGTAGTTGAAAGGAGTCGAGTAAGACCGGTGGTGCGCAAGTATTTTTGAACAGGGCAGGGGCCATTTAGTTAATGGAAAATGACTAAATGCCATTCGGTACCATATTCTTATCGGGGTATTTTTAAAAGTAAATAAAACTACGGTATAACATTTTCAAAATGTACTGTTTAACTAGGATCTCGGCAAACATCATCTATTCATTGCCAAATTTCTAATATTAGAGTTCAATTTCTAATGTTAGGGTTCAATTTCTAATGTTTGGGCTCAAATTGAGAGTTTTTTCTCTAAATGTTCTTTTATGATTATTATTACACAAGATTACATTCAGTGGGTCGAGATCTTTGCATGTTTTGAAAAATAGGCGAATGGATTTCATACAAAAAGAATATTTTGTAATTTATTAAAGGTTTTTACTTTAATTTTGTGGAATTCCATATTAGAATATTGAACTATAAGTTACATTTTTATTCCGCTAATTATATTACATTAATCCCTCTACACGTGTTTCTTCCTCCTATCCCCAGGCTCTCTTCAGGCGGAATGATCTCAGTCTGTTAGGAGAGCAGTGCTCGTATTAAATATACAAAGCCATAAACAATAACATAAAAAGTGATAAACAACCAAAGAATGTGCTAAAGGTTTCATGTCTTAAACATTTTCCCTCTGCATTAATTAATATTGTTGAATTCTAAGAAATATTTATATAAAATATTTTTATTTATTTATTAAAAAGTCAGTTTTGATGCGGGGGCGGGTGTTCCATAGTAACATAATACCAGTCTAATATAAGCGCCGCTCTTTTAACAAACTGGGATCAATTCACCTGAAGAGAGCCTCGGGATAGGAGGTAGAAACACCTGTAGAAGGGATTCATGTAATTAGTGGATTAAAAAAGTTATTTATTGTTAAATATTCTTACAAAAGTGTGATTAAAAATGATAGTTATTTGATTGTGACTATGGAAGTATGAGGACAATGATAGTTATTTGATTGTGACTATGGAAGTATGAGGACAATGATAGTTATTTGATTGTGACTATGGAAGTATGAGGACAATGATAGTTATTTGATTGTGACTATGGAAGTATGAGGGCAATGATAGTTATTTGATTGTGACTATGGAAGTATGCGGACAATGATAGTTATTTGATTGTGACTATGGAAGTATGAGGACAATGATAGTTATTTGATTGTGACTATGGAAGTATGAGGACAATGATAGTTATTTGATTGTGACTATGGAATTATGCGGACAGTGATAGTTATTTGATTGTGACTATGGAAGTATGAGGGCAATGATAGTTATTTGATTGTGACTATGGAAGTATGAGGGCAATGATAGTTATTTGATTGTGACTATGGAAGTATGAGGACAATGATAGTTATTTGATTGTGACTATGGAATTATGCGGACAGTGATAGTTATTTGATTGTGACTATGGAAGTATGAGGGCAATGATAGTTATTTGATTGTGACTATGGAAGTATGAGGGCAATGATAGTTATTTGATTGTGACTATGGAAGTATGAGGGCAATGATAGTTATTTGATTGTGACTATGGAAGTATGCGGACAATGATAGTTATTTGATTGTGACTATGGAAGTATGCGGACAATGATAGTTATTTGATTGTGACTATGGAAGTATGCGGACAATGATAGTTATTTGATTGTGACTATGGAAGTATGAGGACAAAGTAGAAAGATAACTGATGGGTAAGCGGCATTTTTACTTGTAAAAATGCAATTTAAAAGAACTAGTGAACACCCAGTTTTTTTATGGTACCAGCTGTCCCTGATGGAGATACAAAAAAATAATGTATTTTACTCGACCCATATTGATTAGATTGGTCCAATCAATTCATTTGCGTATTTTGTTAAGATATTACGCACCACCAAGAATTTTTCCAAGAATTACAAATTCCCCACGGGCCATCGCTAGCGCAACACTGGACTAGGCTAATTAAAGCTTTATTTTGCTGATAATATTAAAAAATATCCTTTAACAACAAAGGTTCTTATGTTACAATGAATTAAATATCCACATATCAAACAGCAGAATTAGATTTTGATTCAAAATTGCGCATATTATCGATTGTTTCTTCTCGGCAGAGATTTTGACTCGTACGGTTTTCTCGCTTTCTCCGGCAGTCTCGTCTATGTCGGTAACAGCGACGGTGGGTTCACCACGGGCACTGTCTAGTTGCTTGTAAGTTGCCAAAGATAAATATGCCTTAGAGTCTATAGACTGAACAGAACACCAACCCTTTTGTGTCAAATGATCCTTTCCGAGGACTCGCTGTACTATATATTATACATATATACATTATATAGACACGTGCACGCATAAAAGTCCAGACCCACAATGTTTCGAGACATTTGAAGATACGAAAGATTGGCAAATTTAAGCTTTTTATTACAAAACCTTTTTATTACTAAATAGAACTTGTGTTTGTAAAATTGTGCTCGTTGTGGACTTATGACTTATACTCCAAAATTAACTTTATTTTGTTGTTAAGCCTTGAAAACAGACTGGATTAATCTAGAATGTTAATAAAAAAATGTTGATTATTATTTTTACCTTTCTTAATTTTTTCTCAGTTGAAAGCGATGCTAGGTCATGTATTTCACATACTCCATGTTTAGCGACTTGCCCTCCGATAGCGCTGTGGCCTAAAAGGATATCCATTTGGCTTTAACTTCTTGACATCTTTCTGTTGGGTTGTAAGAGATCGCCACATGAAAATAAACCTGCCGGTTGTACTGTATACAACAAAAGTATTATATAATACAAATAGCGCTGTCTATTTTTTAAGGGGATCAAAGTTATATATAACTTTGATTAAACTTATATTTTATAAATGATGATATAAAAGCTATATGTTAATCTTTGCCATATTTTTATCAGGACAGGCGGAGATAATGGATTACCTACCGCACCTTTTATTCTTAAGTAAACCCGCTATTTGATATCTCCGATATTCTAAATGGAATACGCACATTGTTGGTCAGATTTTTAAAGCGTGAACGGGTCAATTTAAAATATTATAAAACAAATATAAATACCAAATGTCGGGCGGACCCGGGCCCGGCCCCGGTCTGTCCCGATTCATATCAAGTCTGGTCAGTTCGAGAATATTTACGAGAGTTTGAATATCAAAATTTTTATTATTGTTTTGTCATTACTGAGAAAATATTGTCATATTTTATTATACAATTCTTCTATATACCCAAAATTTATATATATAATATTTAAATATACATTATTATAAAAATTGTTACTTCAGACGAAATGAATTGAAATAAAACATAGATTAAAAATTATAATTGTATGTTATATATATAATATGTGGATATAACGATTTTAGAGAAAATTGTCACCCTAATGTTTGTAATTAATTAATAGTGAATTTATTATTTCACAATTAGAATCAATTATAATCCCACACCACCTCCAGAGTAAAGCGATCTTAATATGTCGTTCATGAGTCTACGTTTAGTCGTTCATGAGTCTACGCTTAGTCGTTCATGACTATATTTACTTGTTCATGAGTCTACATTTAGTTGTCGGTTAGACTACACTTACCATTTGTTTTTAGTCAAATGTGTTCATCTAGGATGAAATAATTTTACCATTTTTAATGTTTTATGTTCGATAAATTATATTCTTTATAATGTAAAAATATTGTTTGTTTACCTTATTTTGACCGAAATGTTTCGTTGTTGAATTTAATACATGAAAATATATTTTATTGTATGTTATATTTTTAAAAAGATATTTCAATATAAATTTCGCTTTATAGAGATAATTTTTAATTTAAAAATCTTAATTTTGTATTTAAATTGTTTTCTTCTTGAAATACTAAAGATCTATCTATCATTTGTAATGCACTCTTCAATTTCATCTTTTTTATTGTCTCTTAATGCAAATAATTATTTGCAAACATATGAAAGTGCGAAAAATAATTTTGGCTCCATTTATGCTAAATATTTCTCAAAATTATATGTATTTTTTTCAAGTGATTTACGGCGCCTACTTGACTTGATAGCCTCCTTGTCAAAGTGGGGATTTACTTGCAAATAAAAAACTATCAAGTGAATGTCATATTTGCCTATTACACACTTGTGCATCACCAGCATGTGTACACACAAGTGCGACAGTATAATGAAGTGACCAAAATTGTTTAAAAAATTTATAAACCCATTTTTTTATTTAATGCTCTTGTGAAACAATATATGCCAATGAGATATTTGAGATTTTCACAGTTGTTATTGGGCATTATTGGAAAAGATGTTTTTCAGAATTTACTAAACGCAGTACACGGGGACTCTGCGACCTTATTAGGCTTACTGGCCACGTTCAAATTTTAATGTGGTTGCAACTGTTCTAAGACAGAGAATGAACAAAAATTGAATATATTTTTTTTATAATTTTAATCTTAAATAATACATAAACATTTAAAATATGATGATTTAAAGCAATAACATTTTATAAAATTGAATAAAAAAATATTATTCATGAAAGGTTTGCTGAAATAAAAGCTATAAAAAAATACTGATTAATTTATGAGGCAAAATATATTATTCAACATACTAATTTATGAGGCAAAATATGTTATTCAACATACTAATTTATGAGGCAAAATATGTTATTCAACATACTACTCGTAATTTTAGTATTGTGTAATATTTCATGGTCCCCCTCCTCACCTCTCCTGCAGTATACAGGCAGGCAAATTATTTTGAAAAACATCTCTTCTAATTTATCCTATTATTGGCACTTTGTTGTCATTATATTTTCTCGCTTTGTTACCAATTATACATTTCCCACTGCCCATGCCTTCAAATTACATCATGTCAATTAACTCCTATGTGTTTATGGTTCTTGTAAAAATGTGAAAGAATAAAAAGTTAATTTAAACGAGAATTAATTTCAAGATGGTTAATTAAGTCAATTCCTATTATCGTATTGTAACAGTTTTTTTTTAACGATGGCAAAACTAATATCTCGATCAAGTATTTGCCTGTCATGTTTTCTTACTTTTTTACTATGCAATTTTACTAAATTTGTTTACTATGTTGTACTGGGCATAAATATATCCCAAAAAAACAGTAGAACCCTGTTAATTCAGACCTCAATGATCCACTTTCTGTTAATCTATGGACCCTGATGAACTGGATTATATTAACTATCACGGGAGAATTTATTACCGTAGAAAAATTTCTTACTATAAAAAAATACATGGTTTAGCTCCATTTATTGAACTACAATAATAAAAGAACAACTTATATAGCGCCATTTAAGAGAGCAAACTCTTCTCGAGGGCGCTTCAACTCGGGGTATGTACCCACTGTTATTGACAGATTCAAAATATTACAAAATAAATATATAATATATAAATTGAGTGTAAGGATAAGAAGGAAGTGGAACAACTCAATGGAGTCTTATGCAATGAACTTTTTTCAATTAGTAAGAATTATAAAAAATAACTAACTTATTCGTATTTCTTTGTAAATTGTAGGAAGTAAAAAAGAGTACGAGCTGTTAATTTAATTTAATATAAATCATTTAGTAACTCGATATATTTTAATATACTGATGAAGTTCTTAAAATTAAATACTATTTATATAATATAAATAGTATATTTGATTTCCGATCAAAGAGTGTAATAAACCAAATTAATATGAATAATGACTAATATGTATATGAATTAGTTCCGTACCTTCCCATCAATTAGAACCGAGTGGGGTGCGATCATGTTAAGTTTGGATGAACGGTGTTCTACTGTACATTTTCAGTGATGTAAAACTACAATAAATGTATCTTGTCTCTTAGAGACGTATTTTTTGTTTATTTTTAAAATTCTAACTATAAAAGTTGTCGGTTTAATTAATTTTTAATAATTTGACTGTATTCGAGGTTTATATTTGTAATTGTTGATATAATTTTATAATGGTACTTTCATAGAGAATATGAAATAGCATAGTTAAGGTGGTAGGAGAAGTAGACTCCGCAGCTCTGGAGGAGGGTGTGGGATGCCTTCCGGCGTACCTGCGCGTTGTGTTCAGTACATAGTACACCCCTTGTGGACCAGCGGACACGTGTCTGGCCGCACCCCGCACGCTCGCATATCAACCTGAATAGCGTGCAACCAAAGATGATATTAACTACCCTACACGGTCATGTGCAATCGACATGCCTTCTCGTGTGCGATGTCGGGTACGATCACTGGAGATTTGTATAACTTAGCTGAACACTTCATAAAACCGAAGAACTACAATTCTATATAGTTGAAGACTCTTCTTCTTCATCTAGACCACAATTTCCCAAACTTTTTCGCCCCGTAGACCACTTGCCGATTTTTTTGTTTTCCGTAGACCCCCTGCCTGCCTAATATTGAATTTTCCTAAACTTATTAACTTCAAATGTGTTTTTGACAGCTGACACAGTGCTGTTCACCTTGATAAGGTTTTTTTGTAGAGTGGACAATTGTAAAAAAAATGAAAACATTTACAATTTTTATTCATACCTTTATTGAAGACACAAAATGCAAGTAAATATTTGGCTTTGGAACGAAACAAATCAAAACCTAGTAAAATTCTTACATAAAATGAATACACAAATAATACTGTCAAGGAGAGGGATGATGATCTGCCTAAATGGGATCCGCTCATGTGGACCCCCAATTTATTTTCTCGCTGACATAGAAGCTTTTGTCACAGAAGACCCTGTCATGTTTTAGACTTGGTCAGTCTATCGGATTATCGGTCGTCCTCAGCTGTCGTTCCCCTACACTTGTGGTCAGCGTGAGTTTCTCCAAGTTGTCTTACTTACGTACCATCATGCCATCTCCCTGTCGGGGTAGGCAGAGGACAGAGCTCCCGACTTTCCTATTTTGCCACACCCTTAGTAGTCTCTTCTACATCCATACAACTTTTACCATTTCTCTTTCTACATTTCCTTATTTCACAATATGATTCACTTGATCCAACCATATTTTCCTTGGCTTTACCTTACACTTGCCTTCCACTTATATTTGCATTATATATATTTTTTTCTTCATTTATTAGTTCCACATTCTCAAACTATCTCAACATCTTCATCTTGCTCAACACATCAGCCTTAAGTTCACATTAATCCCTTATCACTTTATTCTGTCATACACTGTCATCATCTTGCTCAACACAGCCTTAAGTTCACATTAATCCCTTATCACTTTATTCTGTCATACATTGTCATCATCTTGCTCAACACATCAGTCTTAAGTTCACATTAATCCCTTATCACTTTATTCTGTCATACACTGTCATCATCTTGCTCAACACATCAGCCTTAAGTTCACATTAATCCCTTATCACTTTATTCTGTCATACATTGTCATCATCTTGCTCAACACATCAGCCTTAAGTTCACATTAATCCCTTATCACTTTATTCTGTCATACACTGTCATCATCTTGCTCAACACATCAGCCTTAAGTTCACATTAATCCCTTATCACTTTATTCTGTCATACATTGTCATCATCTTGCTCAACACATCAGCCTTAAGTTCACATTAATCCCTTATCACTTTATTCTGTCATACATTGTCATCACATTTATTCTCAATGCACGCATTTCTACAGTATCTATTCGACTCCTCTCAATCTTTTTCCGCGTCCATGTTTAACTCCCATACATTAAAGCTCTATAAAATATACTTAATGAAACATCCTTGATAATTGCTGTTCTATCGAGTCTGACAGTTACGACTTAAAAAACACGTCTGCCGCCGCATCTTGTCACGGTAGAAGTTGTTCAGTGTGACTAAATCTTGTCCACGGATAAGTTATAACAGTCCAATAAAAAGGACGTAAAGTTTCCAGGGTTCGTACACCGGTTCATGCACACCTTTATACCTAATCTATCAGGGAATAGGTGCCTCATATCTCGCTTTGTAATAGATTCCTCCATTTGTGAGGGCCAAAATGTTAATGTACAGTCTGTCCGTTACTACTTTAAATTATATATAATCTCACGTTACAATGAAATCAAAAACCATCCGATGATTTCTCCATTTAAAGTGTGTCGCACAGTTTAATAATAATAGTGCAAATTAATCATTTTTATTTTGCAATTAATATGATTTTTGTTAATTTCTTGATCAAAATGTTAAAATTTGATCATTTTGTTTGTTAATTACCATTATGCATTCAGAATGGTGAACACTAGTGTTAAATTCCCAAAGTGACTGCAACCCGAGGATTAGGTCAGTAACACTTACATTTTCCTTGTTTTTTTTTTAATTATTGTTAATGTGTATCATATGGTATTGTGAGTGTTATTAAATTATCCTATTAAATGCTAAATTATCAGATTTTAACCCTTCTCTTGGCAAAGTTCAATTTATTTGCATGTAAATATTTAAAATATGATTTAAAATTAACGTTTTCGTTAATATCCAAATATGGATATTAACATTTTTCTTTGGCGAATCCTTGTTATATGGTAAGTTATGAAGGAAAATTGAGGAAAAAATAATCACAACTTTCCCTTATAGTTTTTTTTATATGTAACACCCACGTTACTTTGCCAAAATATCTTTTTTTTATAAAACACAAAAAGGGCTATAAAATGATTTTATAATCTAAAACATAAACAACATTTACATAGCTGAATTATCAACATATAAAATGGTTTGAATGACATTATCTCTACATGTAGCGAATAATAGTATATTTAGATTATTTACCCCAATTTTCAAAACGCGCCCACGCTGTCCAGACATGTTGTTGACCCAATGTCGTTTGATAGCTTGTAACGTTGTCAATATTTATCACCGGATGATACCGCTGCACACAATAGTGCGTGTGTAGTATTTGAATGTACTGCCATATTTGAAATTACGTTACAGTTTCTGGATTTCAAAAAAAAATCCCCAAATTAGTGTAACACCTGTGTTACAATACCATGATAAGGGTTAATGGTATTTTCGTAAGAAGTCTTCTCAATCGAGAAGATTGAATTGACTGATCTCTCAAAAACTATCTTTGCATTGTTGAAATATTTTATCGAGGATAAAACAATTTCAAAAGTCGACTTTTCTATTAATACGGGTTGGCAATCTTTAATTTGCGAGAATATCATATATTTACCAAAGAACTCGATAATAAATTTTTACAAATTTAAAGTATTAACGGGACACCTGTATGTTCGAGGATAAAGAGTGGGAAAAGTGGAAAAACAGCCGACGGAGGGAAATATAAAAATCTTATACGAATATCAAAAGTGCCATCGGTAGATTAAAGTAAATATATAGTGCGAGATATATTATCAATTAGACTGTACGAGTATACATTCATTTAACGTTAGTGATGGCGTCATTAACGGTGAAACAATAAAGTACGCGATTTTTCCCACTTTTTTTCCTATATTATTATTTTTATAAAGTGTAATTATTAGATTAATTGACTCGGAATATTGTAAAGTTAAGTTTCGCAGATTGTAAAGGCTTCGGGGGTTTAAAAAGTACGCTAAAGGAGGTGTTCATCTTCTGACGGCTACGGCTAGTAGTTTAACGAGAACACCTTAATAATAACTTTAAATTTATGTAAAACCATATAAAAGTCGGTGTACACGACTCTCCTCGCCATTACAGCAAAGTGAAAATAAATAAAACCATATAAAAGTCGGTGTACACGACTCTCCTCGCCATTACAGCAAATTGAAAATAAATAAATTGTTAAAACATTCAATTGTCTCGGTCCATTGAATTGTTTTACTTCTAATTGTTTTGGCAATGTGGAAAAAAATATTCGAGCTTACAAATATTCTTAATAATTATGGAAAATAATATGAAAACATGGGTAAAATGCATTACTTACTCGTCAGTAATTTTTTATTATCCAATAATTTTTTATTAATCATTCGAGTATAATAATTTCAAATAACATTTTTATTTATCGACATTCCCCACGAGCGTTCTTTATAGACCCGAAGAAGCCTTAGGTTTATCAAGTCTGGTAACGACCAGGTGTCATGTGCGTGCGAGTCACCATGTGTGTGTGTGTGTGTGTGCGTGCGTGCGTATCTCTGATGTGTGTATTGCGTGTTACGATTGTTTTTACATTGTGTTACTTGGTTTATAATCCCCAAGTGCCATTTGGTGGTGTTGCCAAATATTAGTTAAGTCATTTTGTCGTTGCAATAATTGTATTTAGGTTTATGACAATTACGCATTATTCCTTCACAATATTATTTTATATTTTTTTTTCTTAGTCATATTTAGGAAAAACCAAAGTTAGATGCACCGCGCCCGTTCTTCATTCGGACTCAATTCTTTTACAGTCACCATTACCGTTGTTTTTCCTCTCGACTTGTTAATAACATTTTAAAGTTGGACTTCGGTTCGGTTCTCGCAGTAGTGGCCTGACTTTATGATGGAAAGATTTCTGTTTTGTAAGAGCTTCTACTACGTGAAACCTTTTATCCACTTTATTTGTGAGATTTTTTAAATAACAGAAACATGAGTGAATCTTCAACTTTTTGTGTTCACAGTGCTGTGCTCATAGTGTGTCGAGATTTTTACTCTGGTCCCAAAGTCAGCGCATACCTAATAGTCGCACTTATGTCCGTGTACAGATCCGTATCTGTCTATTTCACTCGAGCACCATCTAGTATTAGCATTGCGAAAGCCAAGTCTAGCCGACACCTGAACCCGATACTCGAGTGGTTTGCAGTGTCCGTTAGATCTTCCACTTCACTTCCTGTCATCGCATCGACACATCGATGGTCCCATTCAAAAACCACGCAAGTCTCATTTCTCAACCACTGCTCTATGTAAACGAAATGCAAAGTAGTTATACATATTCCGAGACAACTAATGTGTACTATACTGCCCTCGTAAGCAAAAACACAGCTAATGGCAAAAGTCAAGTTTTGAGAAAACTGCACTTTTTTATGTTTTTTTATGTTTGCTGCTTAAAAATGTCGTGATTCATAAACAAAAAAGCAATAAAATGTGATTCATGAGCAAAAACGCAGCAAACGCATAGGCACTCGCTGTCTTTTTGCTTATGAATCACATTTTACTGCTTTTTTGCTTAGAAAAACTTAGTATTTTGTAAAATTTAAAAAGACGTTATGTCAATTTTTGTGTTGAAATAAATGGTTTTTTGTATTTTTTTTTATGGATTATGGTTCAGAATTTGATATGGGATATTGCCTCATACTTAGTTACATTTCCCGTCAGCTACATTTTTGCTTATGACGGCAGTATAGCAGATTATACTGTAAAATGGAAATGAACCATCACGTAGAGATACTGCTCAGATCCAAATTAATTATATTTTTACATCAAGTATATATAGTAAACATCCACTCATATTTCAATATAAGTTGTTCAATATTAGTAGATTGTTAGAAATTGTTTTAAAGCAATAAATCCACCTGATGTGTTTGATAGAATCTTCCAAACTCACGGTGCTGATGTGTTCGATATAATTATCAGGTTAAGTCGTTCCCCGGGTGGTCCGGAGGGACGTGGCGCGGTGCACAGTTGATTATTGTTGTTTTGGTTGAGTCATCTCCCGGGTCTCACCTCGTGCCTGACGTTACCTTGTGGACTAGTGTTTTTGTTGATCGTATAAGGATTATTGTATAGTTTACACTATAGTTAATACCAAATCACTGCCTTGTTCTCCGACGAGAGACAGAGAGAGAGAGACGGAGCGCCACGAGCCCTTTGCCGTGACTTGTGTGTGGATTCTGTTTTCTAATTATTACGTATTTTGTTATTTTCGAACATTTCGCACTTGTTTCCAGCGTGTTGTGGTTCTGTTTATGCGAGTATTGTTTGCAAAATAAAATTTTTATAATGTCGATACATTTTTAATATTAATCTTAGTAATATATTGATTGTACGTTAAACTTTTTGTTGTTCGTTATCGCGGACTGATAATTTTCCAACTAACTCTCGCGGGAATCTAAAATACATTTTTTTTACTATATGCTCACAATAAAAAAACTGGTTTCTTTGAAGTATGCTTGTTGAATAGTTGTGTTTGTGTGCACACAAAATAGAAATTCATTCATGAGATGAACTGAACTCTATAGCGAGTGATTGCCTGTACTGCTCATCTGTCAAGTAACACTCGCTCGCTGTAGTGCACACACTAGAGCGATACACGTACCGGTGTCATTCATTCACAGGATGTATCGACAATCCTACTTACAGCAAGGGGTTATTTACTTGTAATATATATATATATATATATATATATATATATATATAT